>JAVBJF010000577.1:0-166526 GCA_033439095.1 Pseudococcus viburni | reverse complement strand
TTTCTTGGATTTTTAAAGTTTTTCTGTTACTTTTTTTTAGTTAATATTTAATTTGATTTTATAGTTTTGTGACATTTTCTGTGAATTTTTGATTTAAATTTTTAATTTATTGAGTAATTTCCATAAATTTTCATCTTTTGATTACTTTTCTTTCTATTTTTCAAATTTTAGGATAAGTTTTATTCAATTTTTATTCCTATTTTCTGATCATTTTTTGTGAATTTTTGAGTTTTTTTTTTTTAATTTTGTTCTTTTTTATGAATTTTTGATACTTGAGTATAATTTTTTAGACTCATAGTTTTTTTAAAAAAGCATTTGCAGAAGTTTCAGCTTTTAGATGTTGCGCAGTGACGATTCATTACTTTGTTGGGAGACATCATTGGGAGCAGTTATGTGATAGGTGAGTGTCATTTTGTGATTATTTTTTGTGTGTTTTAATTTCTAGTGTTGAATTTCTAAATAATTTTTCTTGAATTTTTGGTAATTTTTTAAAATTTTGTTCTTTTTTTCAAAGGTTAAATAAGTTCATTATTTTTATTTTGTAATCTTTTCAAAAGCATTCACAGAAGATTCTGCTCTTAGGCATTGCCAGCTGAGTAGTCAGCAGTTATTGAGAGCCATCATTGGGAGCAGTTATAGGTATTGTAAGTGGGTACATATAATTTTGTGATGAATTTTAGGATTATTTTTGTGAAGTTTTATGTCCAGTTTTTAATTTTCAGATTTTTTATTTGATTTTTTCTCCATTTTTTTGAATTTTTTTATAATTTTTTTATTTTGTTTTTTTTTCATAAATTTTGATAAGTAGATGCATATAGGTACTAGAGATGAGCACGATGCCGCTTCCAGGGTCGGCGCAGTAGCTACAATACCAGTTTTAATTCGGCATCGCTAGTAGCAGGTAGCGTTAGCATCGTACGATGCCGATTTCAAGCATCGTTGGCATCGCAAGAATCGCCAGAATCGCCATAATGAGAAAAGTATTGGGGATAAAGGTGTTGCTAGGGTACTATGCAATTGACTTCACCTACAATGACTCATGCAAATGACTGGCTATCTGCGATGCGTCAACGTTAGTATCGCAAGTATCGGCATCGTAGGCATCGCCGATAAAAGTAGCGTAGTAGCGGCATCGCTTGGGAAGTAGTCATGATTACAAAAAAGTAGTTGTAATCACGATACTTGCTACTGCTACGCGCGTTTTATTGACTACTAGCGGCATCGTGCTCATCTCTAATAGGTACATGCCTACATTTTTTTGAATTTACAGATAATTTTTTTAAAAGCAATCGGAAAGCATTTGTTGCTAGGCAAAGAGTCATCGCAGTCTTTGAGAGCCACCATTGGAAGCAGTTATATTGTAGGTGAGTTTAATTTAAAAATTATTTTCTGTGAATTTTTATTTCCATAGTTAAATTTTCAGTTTTTTCTTGGGGAATTTTTGATAAAATTTTCTGAATTGTTCTTTTTCTTCAAGTATTGATAAGCAGGTACCTATAATTTCTTTTAATTTACAAATTTTTTTTTGAATACAATGAAAGAGGAACTCACTCTTAGATGTTGCTAGATGAAGATTCATCAGTCGTTAAGAGCCAACACTGGGAGCAGTTATGTTGTAGGTGAGTAATTTTGTGATTATTTTTCATGATATTTCTAATTTTTGTGACTCTTTTTCGTGAATTTTCATTTCCAGTATTTAATTTCCAGATTACTGTTTGTGAATTTTCAATAACTATTTTAATTTTGTTCATTTTCTTCAAGTTTTGATAAGTAGGTACTTTACAAACTTTAAACTTTTCAATGTTTAATTTTTTTTCAAGTGCATTTACAGAGGATTTTAATCTTAGACACTCCAAGGTGAAGATTTATCAGCTTGAGGGCCATCATAGGGAGCAGTTATTTTGTAGGTGAGTAATTTTGTGATTACTTTTCATGATAGCTTTTTGAATTTTTTTTTCGTAAATTTTCTTTTCCAGTAATTTTTTAATTTCCAGATTAATTTTTGTGAATTTTTAATAATTTTAATTTTTTTCAGTTTTTAACTTTTTTTCAAATGCATTTACAGAAAATTTTGATCTTACAACACTCCAAGGTGAAGATTCATCAGCTTGAAAGCCATCATATGGAGCAGTTATTTTGTAGGTGAGTGATTTCATAATTGCTTCTTTTGATGATAATTGTTTTTTTTTTCATGAATTTCCTTTTCCAGTACTTATTTAATTCCCACATTACTTTTTGTGTTTTTCTGATTTTAACTTTTATTCAAATGCATTAATTACAGAAGATTTTGGTCTTGGACACTGCAACATGAAGATTTGTCAGTTTGTTGAGATCCACCTTCCACCATTGGGAGCAGTTATTTTGTAGGTGAGTAACTTCGTGTCTACTTTCTGTGATAACTTTTAGAATTATTTTTCATGCATTTTTATTTCTAGTTTATAAGTCCTAGATTATTATTTGTAAATCGTTATTTCGAGAGACGCTATTTCGGGAGATGAGGCGCTATATCGCGAGACGAGACGCTATTTCGCAAAAAGAGATACTATTTCACGACACACAATTTCGCGCGACGTTATCTGGTTGGACTATAAGTCTTAGAGCTTCCTTCACCAATTTTGATAGGAAAAAACATATCCATTTTACAAACATTTCTTTTCGGAGGAAACTTTACTCATTTGGTTTTTGATTCATAATTTTTTTCCAAGACATTCACAGAGGATTTTGCTTTTGGATATTGCAAAGTGAAGATTCATCATCATCAGTTTTGTTGAGAGCCATCGTTAGGAGCAGTTATATTGTAAGTGAGTGTAATTTTGTGATTTCCTATTTTTGTGATAACCTATTTTTATGATCAATTTTTGGATATTTCTTGTGAATTTTCATTTCCCTTAATTTTTTTTAAAAACGTTCACAGGCGATTTTGCTCTCAGACTTTGCAAGCTAAAGATTCATCAGCAGATCAAAGCTTTCATTGGGAGCAGTCATGTCGTAGGTGAGTTTAATTTTCTGATTACTTTTCTTTCACCAAGTATATGTATAGCAAGTAAGCTGAATTTTTGTGAATTCGTTATAATTTTTAAAATTGTTTTCTTTGTAGTGTATTTTATTCATTTTTTAAAATTTTTTTTATTAATTTTGATTCGATTTTGCAAATGATTTATAGAAAATTTGTGCAATTTGTTCAATGTAAAATTTTTATTAATTCAAACATTTATTTTTGTTGGATTTTCAATTCAATTTTCCAATTTTGTGATTATGTTTTGTTAATTTTCATTTTCTCCCTGTGCATTTCAATTCAATTTTTAAATTTCATCAATTTTCTGTGATATGTAATTTTTATGTAATTCATGAATTTTTGTTCAATTTTTTAATTTTGTAATCATTTTTTTTATGAGTTTATAATTTTATTTCCAGCTTTTTTGTTATTTTCATTTGTTTGATTTCTTGATTTATTTGTGTTAATTTCATTTCAAATTGTTGTTTTAGATTTTCAACTCCATTTTTTACCTATGTGATTATTTTTGGTAAATTTTTGATTTATTACCTTAATTTTGTTCTTTTTTATTGCCTTTCAATTTACTTTGTATAGTTTTATGATTTTTTAAAAATATCCTTGACCCAGGGGGGATTGTGTTTTGTAAATTTTCATTTTCTCCCTGTGCATTTCATTTTAATTTTTAAATTTCATCATTTTTCTGTGATATGTAATTTTTATGTTTTTCATGAATTTTTGTTCATGGTGATTATTTCTGGTGAATTTTTCATTTATTTTCTTAATTTTGTTCTTTCTCATTAACTTTTAATTTACTTCGTATAGTTTTATGATTTTTTAAAAATATCCTTGACAGAGGGATTATGTTTTGTAAATTTTCATTTTCTCCATGTGCATTACAATTTAATTTTTAAATTTCATCATTTTTCTGTGATATGTAATTTTTATATTTTTCATGAATTCTTGTTCAGTTTTTTAATTTTGTGGTCATTTTTTTGTGAGTTTATAATTTTATTTTAAGCTTTTTTGTTTTTTTCGTTTGTTTGATTTCGTCATTTTTTTGTGTTAATTTCATTTCAAGTTGTTATTGTAAATTTTCAACTCTTTATTTTTTACTTATGTGATTATTTTTGGATAGATTTTGACTGATTTTTTCAATTTCGTTCTTTTTCACTACCTTTTAATTACTTCGTATAGGTAATTTTGTGATTTTTTTAAAAATATCCTTTACAAAGGATGTTTATTTTTTTTTTAAATCACTCCATCTTCTGTAAATTTTCATTTTTGTTATATTTTCATTTTTTTTAAATTTTGTTCTTTTTCACTACCTTTCAATTTATTTCGTTGATTAATTTCCATGATTTTTCATATGTACCTACTCTTCTGTTATTTTTGATAAATTGGAAAAAAAAGTATTACGATACTTTTTGTGAAATTTTGATTTCATTTTTGTATGTTGTGAATTTTTATTTATTTTTTTATTTTGTTATTTTTCATGAATTCGCAATATTTTCCTCTAATTTTATGATCAAGTATTTTTATTTTATTTTTTGTGATCATTTTTTGTAAATTTTCTATTTAATTTTTTAAATTATTTTTTATGAATTTTTAATCTGATTTTTCAGCTTTTTAAATTTTTTTCAGAAGCTTTGGAAAAGGAAGTTTTCGTTTTTTCTCAATTTTGTTATTATTTTAATTCAAGTTTTTGTGATTTTTTGGTAAATTTTCTATTTATTTTTTTTACTTGTTATCTTCTGGGAATTTTTAATCTAACTTTTTGTTTTTTTCAAATTTTTTCAGGAGTGTTGGTGAAGGATGTTTTTCCTCAACCTGGCAAGGTGAAGATTCATCATTTCAGAGCTACTTTTGGAAGAACCCTTGTCGTTTTTTAGATAGGTACCTATCTAATTTTTTTATTTTTGTCAAAAATTTTGACAGAGCGTGTTACTCCTCAACCTGGAAAGGTGAAGATTCATTAGTTTATTGCGAGCAATCATTGGGAGCACTTACTTGGAAAATATCGATTCATCCAGTTTCATTGAAGCCACCTTTGGGGTACCTACCTATGTTGATGTCATGAGTGCGATTTAAGCGTTGCAAAAAAGAAATGGTAGGTAAGATGTTTTTGTTCAAGGACAATTTTATTTTTTAGCCGCATTCTTTAATTCCGTGTGCATTGTACCACCCTCAAGTGATAGTGGTTAAATTCAATTTAACGTAATACTTACTGTGATTAACATAATTTCTCTCCTTTTTTTCAATTTTTGTTTCGAGTTTTCCATTTCAGTTTTTAAATTTTATAGTTTTTAGGTCCAATTTTGAAACCGGATTTTCCACTTTGAATTCTATACGTTTGAGACAAATTATTTATTTTTTCAGACTTTCTTGTGGATTCTCTAGAGGGTTAAATCATTTTCCTTCAAAAGCACTATGCAGAACTTTTTCACTTTATTCAAATTAGGTTTAAGCGTAATTGTTGGGTTCTCATTTCACTGAAAAAAAAATATGTAACGTAATTATTGTATGAATTTTTTCATCTTCTTTCAATGTGATAGATGAAGGAATTTCCCAATTATTTTTATTACGTAGCAGTAATTTCATTTTTTCTTGTTTATTATATTGTGTTTTATGGTGATTTTGTAATTACCTACAGGAATATTTACAAGAGATTTTGAAAATATTTCCTTCAAAAACAATGATGGAAATCTCGGTGATTTGAATTCAGTTTTAATGCGGGGTGTTATCGAGTGAGTACCTAGTTACCTACCTTTAAGTATCATAAATACCCATATCGTTGATTAACTTGTTGTGTTCGGTGTTTACTTACCTCGCAAACTTGATTTTTTCAGCTAAAATTTTGCAGTCATTCACGGATTCCATACATACACTCTATTGAGTAAGTGTTACGTAAATATTGAATGATTGTGCTTTTCATTTTTTAATTTTAACATGCATGACTTTAAAAAAAAATTATTACAATTTAAAAGTTGAGCTGAGCTTGTAGAAATAATTGTCCCGTCTAATACTTCCCATTTTTTTTTTTTTAATGAGAGAACATGCAAATTTTGAAGTTAGGCAATTGTTAATTAGGTCAGGTATTCAGAAATTTTCGGTTCTTCTTTGAACTTTCATTTCAATTTTTTTCCTTGTTAATTTTGTATCGATTTTTTATGTACTTTTTTTAAATTAATTTTTATTCTGTAATTTTTTATTGTTGAATTTATCATGGTTCTGTATTTTCTCATTTTTCTTGCAGAACTGATTTTTATTGTATAAATTTTTATTGATATGATTGTATTTTTTTAAATTAATTTTTATTTTGTAATTTTTTATTGTAGAATTATCACGATTCTGTTATTTTTTCATTTTTCTTGCAGAACTGATTATTATTGTATAAATTTTAAGGCTCTATAATTAAGAGTTGGCTAGTTCAGAAATTTTCTGTTCCACTTACCTATTCGTTTTGATACTGTCTTTTCTGAGAACTGTATGTTGAGACGAAAGTACCTTTTTTATATTAATTATTAATAGGTACTAATTTTTTTCAACTCGCAGATATTGAAATACTGAAATTTTCATTTTTTTGCTGGGTTGATTTTATGTTATAAATAATTTGAAGGCCCCTAAATGGGAAAAGGCTTAGCAGCCTGCTCCAACTCCTAGTCGCACGTCCACGTCGTAGGGGCTGGGACCTCGCCGTAGTCCGGCGTGCTAACGCGACAGGGGGGCGTGCCTGGCACGCTGCTTTGGAAATTTAAAAAAATTAGCAATTTTGGCATTGGCGGGGAAAATTTAGTAATTTTGGACTTTGGCAAAATTTATGATGCAGGTAAGTTATGTTAGATGTCGCCTTATGCAGGGTCACCCCACTTATGCAGGGTCACCCCAATACTTGATATCGGGTTACCCTGCATGAGTTTGTAGTCGTAGGGATTTCTTATGACCTGCGTAATGCGCGAAATCTTGTGGCTTTGCAGAGGATCATTGATCCCCATATCTACCTTTGCAAATCCGGGGTGGAGGGCATTACGTGGCTCGTTGCGCAATCAGGGGTCTAGTCTTTTTATCAGCGTTGAGCAAAACCTGAAGATGGTCGGACCCGGACGGTCTTTTTAGTATCTTAAAAAATCAACTTTCACTTTCTATTTACGCACTTTCACTTTCATTTAATTCTTCCAGTTTTTTGATAAAAAGTGATTTTTTTACGGTACTAAAAAGACCGTCCGGGTCCGACCATCTTCAGGTTTTGCTCAACGCTGATAAAAAGACTAGACCCCTGATTGCGCAACGAGCCACGTAATGCCCTCCACCCCGGATTTGCAAAGGTAGATATGGGGATCAATGATCCTCTGCAAAGCCACAAGATATCGCGCATTACGCAGGTCATAAGAAATCCCTACGACTACAAACTCATGCAGGGTAACCCGATATCAAGTATTGGGGTGACCCTGCATGAGGCGACACCTAACATTACTTACCTGCATCATCAATTTTGCCCAAGTCCAAAATTACTAAATTTTTCCCACCAATGCCAAAATTGCTAATTTTTTTAAATTTCCAAAGCAGCGTGCCAGGCACGCCCCCCTGTCGCGTTAGCACGCCGGACTACGGCGAGGTCCCAGCCCCTACGACGTGGACGTGCGACTAGGAGTTGGAGCAGGCTACTGAGCCTTCTCCCTTTTAGGGGCCATTTATTTAAATAATGCATATCACATATAGAATAAAATGTTTTGAACTTCAATTACATACGAACGAGCAATTTATTCTAGCTTAGAATTTCAAAAAAAATTAGGTAGGTACTCAATATATTTACATGAAAAAAGGCAGTTCTACATTTCCACCACAGCAGAGAAAGTAATTTTTTAAAATTAAGTAAATAAAAATTACAATCAAAAAATTTAAAAAAAACGGAAAAAATACCTACTCCCAAATCAAATGAATAATTTTATAACTATAAAAAAAACGCAATAAATTAGACTTGTGAATTATGGTTAGGCAAAGTTTGATTTCAAAATTTTATGAGTGAAAATGAACATGATCGGAAAAAATAATATGTGCGTACATAGGTGCTTGCCAAGTTGGCCATATGTAATTCCTTTTGTCTTTTCTCTGAAAGGAATAAGAACAGTCTCAAGTCTGAAAACAAAATTTGAAAAACAGGTGAGTAGGTACCAATTACACAAGTCAACAAAAAAAAAAGGCTGTGTTTCAGTTTTCATGGCCAAATTATGATTCTAGACATCAAAATACACTAATATGCTCATTTGTGGCTTCCAAAGTTTACTTGAGGGAGGGAGGGGGGGGCAAAAATGTGATTTTTCAAAAACAATACATACAAATTTGAGAAAAATTTGAAAAAAAAACTTTTTTTTTGATCCAATCTTATAGAAAATTTTACGCTGAATCGAATGCCGTAAACCGCAGACCTCTAGCTCTTTTAGAAAAAAAGTTACGGTTAAAACTTTCCTAAATTATGTGAAAAAATCGCAGATATTGGTAAAATTATTTAGGGCCGGTTTTTCAATAGTCAGTTAGAGCAAAAGTAGGGGAAATAACCGTCGGATAAACGCTAACTGCCAATCAGGATCGCCGGTTAGTCATTTATCTGTCGGATAAAAATCTAACTGACTATTGAAAAACCGGCCCTTAGAGTTTTAAATAGGTATGTGAAGTAATTTAATTTTTGGGAAAACTGATTAAGGAGTCATTCACATTCAATATTTTTGCAGAACTTCAAAAACTATATGAAAACGAAAACAAAAAACGGAAAAAAACATTATTTTTTCAACATTTTACAGAAAATAAAAAAACAAATACAAAATGTTACAAATAACGTTATTTTTGTTGGGTTTTTTTCGTTCATTTTTTCCAAATTTATGAAATATTTTTTGGGGTAAGTACAAAAAGCTTAATATTTACAGATTTTAATTCTCAAAAATCAAATATTGATTAATACGTACCTATCCCAATTTTGACTTTCAGCAAAATTAAAAATTAAAAAAATGTTATCGAAAACAAAAACACTTCAATTTTATCCTCAAAAACAAAACTGTAAAAATGTAAATAAAAGCAAAATCAAAAAAAATTTTTTTTGAACCCCTGCATTTTTGAAAAATGAATTCTACGAGAAAAAATTCCGTTATCAAAACTACCTAGGTACCTACTTGAAACGATTTCTAAAACAGCAACTTTTGCAAGAAAAGTAAGTACTTACCAAAGTTGGGATCTCACGATGCTCCTTCTATCCTGAATATTGATAAAAATCCAAGTCATCCTTGTTCTTCTAGCACTTTGGAATAACTGCTACATAACCAGAGATTCACATCCTATTTTTAAAAAAATACATAATATAACATAAAAACACATTATTCCACAAATTTAAAAAAATAGAAGATAACACTCACACATTACCACTAAAAATTATACAGACATGAAAAAAGTAAGTAAACAATTGAAAATAGGGAAGCGAAAATTTAATTTCATCCTTCCGAAGGCGGTTGTCAAAACAGAACCATCCTCAAAGAGAGCCAAAACTGAAATGAGCTGCCTGAGAGAGCACTGAGATAACAATATTTGGGAGAGGCTAGACCCATAGCCTGTTTCCACCACCTGCCTATGCCTTTTCAATCTTATCGGGGCCATAAATTTCGAACGTGACTAAATCAAAAACCAGCTGGAAAGTGACAAAACAATTCTAAACCAGCGGTAACATAATTTTACAAAGAAATTTTCCAATTTTATGGCGCCAATAAAAAGGCGGACCTACTTACCTTTTTTTTCAACATTTTTTTATGGGGATAAAATTTTTAAATATTACGACACCCCCTCGCGCCATTGAAAATGTTCAAAATGACGCCAAAATTTATTTTACTTTCGAAGATATTCCTACTTTTTTTTACCCTAGATTTTAAATGACCATAAAATTTGATGACCTCAGTGAAAAGACAAATGCTCAGAGTAAATTGTAAGCATAAGCAGAATTTAAAAAAGTTAGCATGCAATATTGAAATAAATTACAATAAAATCTAAATTCATGCCCACTTACCCATTATTTCGAAAAAAATCCATTCAAAATCAATAATACCTACGTAATTCTTGAAGTAAGTATGTAGTTACTTATGAAAAATCCATCGATCATGAAAGCTTAGATCACATCCAGTTTTCCCAACTTAACAGAATTCCTGTAGTAAAACGAGAACAAAAATTGAATTAAAATGATAAAATTACATAGGTAAGTACCTATTGGTAAAAAATCAGAAAAACTAGCACATACTTACTTAAAATCACATAAAATACCTATAAAAATTTATTATTGGATTATTTTTAGTTACTTACTTAAATCGTCGAGTTAAATCCACAATCTCGAGGCTTTAGTTGGATCTGGAAGGTTGGACATAAATGGTACAAAATTACATAAATTTCTTTGAAATGAATAAATTCTTACCCTCAAACTTGACAAATTCTGATTTCTCATTTCGTACTCTTTGTACATCATACCTGGCCAACAATTTTCTCGTTGAAAACGATCTTGATATCTGAAAAAAAACTGAATTAAATTTTGCTAAAAAATATTCTGGTCATATCCGTTTATTCTACGATTACTTATCTTTTTAGTCCACTCTTTTTTGTCATTCGATCATTTATAGAACGAATTGCACCTGGAACTCAACGCAATCCGAATCCAAAACCTGAAAGAAAAAATATAATTATGATTATTGAATAGCCTCTTTTGCATATTTTTGAAGTATCTACTTCAAAAATAATGCATAAGGGACATCACAAGCGACACCTTTAGGTACGTAAACCTAATTAAACAAATAAAATAAAATACGTAGGTATTGATAATTGTTTCATTAGGTACCTACCTACCTATTTAAAAAAATTGAATAAAAAACATGTGGTATAAGACAAGATGTATCTACTTGCGACAAAACCAGTTGAAAAAAATAAATAAAAAACTGGAATTTGAACAGCACACATAACTATTTAAATCAAAATCAAATAAGTATTCAAATTGAGATGAAGTAGGTACCTACTTACCATGGCAATAAAAATTTTCACCTCCGATCTCAGTCTTGATTTTCAATTCTTCTAGTAGCTCAATCAAAATTGATTTGAATTATCTGAAAAATAGGAATAATCGCACATATATATTCGCAAAAAGCAATAAAATTTTGAGATCGCGAACACGTAAGTACACAGCTAGGTACTGAAAATCATCCATTGTTTACTGCCATTAACAATAATAAATTAATTTTTTTTACGAGTTCCCCTTGCTGGTCTATTCACAAAAACACGATCCCTCCCTGTAATTTTTTGAAATATTGATCAGCTAAGACCGGAAGAAGAGGTCAGTTGGAACACGGGGAATGAGTCGGATCAAAAAGTAAGTCGATATTCGAATTCTATACCCTCAAATTAGTTAGTATCGATATGCCACACGATATTTTCGTTTCTCAACATAGTTTTTTCCAAAATTAGGAGGCTAAAGGGACACTAAAGGGTCAAATCCAAAAACTAAGCAGATTTTCGAACTCGCGACGTTCTCAAAAATCTGGCAAATGACATGTAACATGTTATTTTTCATTTTTTTGAATTTTGACCCCAATAAAGGAGACTAATAGAAGGGTTCAGAGAGTACGAATGCTGAAACTGAGTAGGTCTACGTACATATTCGAAATCAGTGCCTTCGAATTAGTAGTAATCGATGTGCTACTTTACTTTTTCGATTTTTTTTTTTTATTTTGGTCAAAATTCTGAACCTCTGTACTTACCTCCCAGGGGTTTAGAGATTCAATCTTGAAAAGTTGGTTGAAAAAAAAGAGTGAAAAGGGGAACTCACTGTAATTTTTTCATATTTTTAAATAGTAGTTTTCATCTTTTGTTCTTATCATGAAAGTTGGGCTTTCGCCACCACAAAGTTCAACTTTAAGCTTTTCAAAATGTGATGGCTGTTTTTCAATCTTCTATTAACTTTCAGACCCCGTAAACAGTTTCTCCCCAAGTACAACCTATCTCGTGATATGAGCTTTCAAATTTAGGTAATTTAGCTAAAAATCGCTATTGTGTAAAAATTTAGAGGCCCGCCTCCCCGCCTCCTTGAGGATTAGAAAAGAAATGATCGTGGTTTTGTGAATAGACCACCAAGGGGAACTCGTAAAAAAAATTGAGCGAAATCGGAAGACCCGACATCATTTTTGGTCTGCTTTAGTATGAATAGCCCCAAAATTAAAAAATAGAAAGCCACGAAAAATGACTAGGTAAGTAATTTTTTTTAAAAATTAAAAAAAAATCATAAAATTAAACTCACTTGCAATAGAAGTTCTCCGAATAATGACAATCCACAAACAATGAATCTTCATGTAGACAGGCTAGGAAACATCCTTGGTCCAGACTTCTGAAAAAATTTCACAACATTAGTAAAATTGAATTAAATAATGATGAAAAAATAATGAAATTAGGCATAAAAAATTTGATGAAAAATTTACAAAAAAATATTAAAGATTTTGAAAAATAATCACAAAAGCAAGAAATTAAATGAAATTATTCCGGAAATTAAAAAAACTGAACTGAAAATTTGGAAAAATTACAAAGTATAGAAATAATGAAAATTCACGAAAAATAATAATAAAAATGACAAATTAAATTATTAAAACATTGAAAAGAAACATAATAATTCACAAACAAATAATCATGAATTAAAAAAATTAAACATCTTCACAAAATAAAAATAATTGAGTAAACAAGTTCGCAATAAAAATGTACCTAATTGAAAAAATAAATTGAAAATTGAAGAAAAATAACACAAAATTAAACTCACGTACGAGACGTCTCCCAATGATGGTTCTCAACGAAATTATGAATCTTCTCCTCGCAAGGTTGTGGAGTAACATCTTCTGACAAAGCTTTTGGAAAAAATCACAGACTTAGAAAAACAAGATTTGAAATCGCACACAAAATAACAAAATTGAAAAATAGATTAAAATTAATCACAAAATAAAAGTACCTACTTAATAGATTTATAATTTTACCAAACAAAATAAAATTTTAAAAAATGAAATAAAATTAATCAAGAAACTATAGGTAGGTAAGTATAGATTACATAAATCATTTGCAAAATAATTAGAATAAAAAGTTGAAAAAATCCACGAAAATTAAAAGTTGATGAAAAATTTACAAAAATTTATTTCACGAAAAATAATTTCAAAATCAACAAATTAAATTAAAATTAATCATGAAGCTAAGTAATTAATAAGTCACAAAAAATAACAAAATTTTCAAAAAATCAAGAAATTGCAAAAAATGATCATAAAATTAAACTAAGTAACTTACATGATAAGTTCTCTTAACAATCTGATGAAAATTTTCTTTGCCAGGTTGAGGAGCGACATCTTCCGCATATGCTTGTGAAATGAATTGATAAATCTTTACCTTTCCAGGTTGAGAAGCAGCATCCTCTGTCAAAACTTTCAAAAAATCACAAAGGGGGAAAATAAAATTTACAAAAAGTATAAAACTTTACATCAAATAATCGCAGAATTACAAAATTAAATTAAAATTAGTCATTAAATTAAAAAAATAAATTAAAAATCCACTGAAAAAACGAAATTGAAAGAATACCTACATCAAACAAAAACATTTAAAAAAATAAAAATAAATATTTGCAAAAAATTATTAAAAAAATTGAATCAAAAAATCACGAAAAATAACCATGGAATTAAACTCACTTAATAGGTATAGTAGATATGAGTTCTCCCAAAGACTGCTCTCAATAAACTGGTGAATTTTCATCTTGATAGGATAAGAAGGAATATCTTCCGCCAAGGCTTCTAAAAGAAATCACAAAATTCAAAATTATCAAGTATAAATTCACGGGAAATAGCAGCATAGAAAATTGATTAAAAAATTCACAAAAAGTATTTATATTCTAATAATTTTTGAAAAAAATGAACAATTAAATTGAAATTAATCACAAAATTAAATGGGAAAGGGTAAAGTGCCCCAATTCCGACCGCTTCCTAACACATCTTGCCTGGACAATGGCTGAAAAGCAACTGCCACACTTACAGAGAGAGAAGGAGGGCAAAGTAAGCCACACACACAAACACATTTTCTACCTTTGAAAAATCCCAAGTTTTCATTTACACACATTATAATTTAGGGCCGCTTGTACAAACATGAGTTGACTTTTGGATCGTAGTTAACCACTAGAGGTTAACCATTTGAAGTTAACTTTGGAAGATCTCGATGTTAAAAATCGATCTTAGTTAACCTTAAAAACCGGTATTTAACTCCAAAATCTTCCAAAGTTAACTCCAAATGGTTAACCTCTAGTGGTTAACTACGATCCAAAAGTTAACTTGTGTTTGTACAAGCGGCCCTTAACAATGGGAATACACAATGCATCCTGTCAGGATGATGACTGAGACAAGACTGCCAATAGAGCAGGTTAGTATATTTGGAGTAGGCCACACCCACCAACTTCATAGGTATTCAGAATGACAATATTTTCAAGTTTTGGGGATCTAAAAATACACAGTTTAAAGAGGTTATCAACCAGTTTTATTCGAAGTCGTTGATGTCAAATCTGGCATCGATTTCAGGGCTGTGAGAACAAACGAGAACAAAGAACGAAGAACCAAAAATTTTGAGAATGAGAACAAGAATGATGATTTCTTCATTCTTTTCTTGTTCTTCACTTAATTAATTTTTTTTTATTCTGAAACAAATTATCTGTGACCTAGGTATAGAAAATGAGAATTGATGAATGATGGTGGCAAATATGTCATATGCAGTAATCCAATTAAATTTGATCCCCCCCCCAAATTGATTTTTTCATTGCTTTTATTTTTCGAACTTGTAAAATAATGTTGTATGAGAAAAGCAAAGAACCAGAAACAAAAATGAACAAAAAAATAGAACATGAACGAGGACAATGAAAAAAAATTGAAGGACGAGAACGAGAACAAATGTTGAAGAATGAGAATGAGGACAACTTTTGGAAAAGTAGAACAATAATAAATATTTTTGAAGAACAAAAATGAGAATGGGAATGACTTGTGAAGAATGAGAATAGGAACTAAAATTTCATTGTTCTTGCAGCCCTGATTAGTTTCATTTGAGGGATCTGTTTTTGAAAAAAACACTGTCAAGAATGAAAAAATTAAAAGAACAATTAAAACCTCCTTAACCTCACATTATTTAGGCAAGTCAATTAACAGAAGAAAAAGATGTAGGTAGCATTAAATTCTATTAAAAAAAACAAAGACAATACCTAATAAAACGGCTTTGAAGCCAGGCTACTCAGTAGGCAAGTCAACTAACAAAAAAAAAAACATGTAGCATTGAATTCTATATAAAATCAAAGATAATAAAAAAAACTAGTATCATAGGTAGGTATCTAGGTAATTAGTGAAGATTAAAAATACTTACTTACCAATTAATGCAATGAATCTCATTATTTCTTCATCTTCAATCGTTGGAATTAAACAATTGGGCACTAATTTGACAGCTTTATGTTAATCAATGAAGAAATTCAATACACTATTAATTGAAATTAGGGTTCGCAAGCACTAAAAAATAATTCACATTTATAAATAATTCTGTTACGTTACTTAAAATTCAAAATCAAGAGTAGAAACGCATCAAAAACACACCCTCACTCTTGGAGAGCTGCTCAACAACTGACTGCTGTGCGCTCACATCTGGCAGAAGTAAATAAACACCAAAACATGGGAAAAAATCTACAATGGCAAATAATAGTGTTACGTTACTTGAAATTTAAAATCCAGAATAGGAACACATAAAAAACACATCCGCACTCTTCAACTGTTACTCAACAACTGACAGAAGTGAAAGAGCAACATCGAACCGTTTCCAAATAATAAACTTGTTTTTTTTTTTACAGCTGATTTCAAACACATTCTACCTCTTATTAAAGAGGAAAAACACGTCCGCACACACCCAGAGCTGTTCAACAACTGACTGCTGCGCGCGCATATCTCACAGAATTGTATAAGCGTCAGGATGGGAAGGAGCAAGAGGGAAGGTGAAGAAAGTATAATAATATGGCATTTTCTTCCTTCTTCTTTTTTTTTCAGCAGTAGAAGAAATGGGGGTTTCAAAAAATTCTGAAAACTTCATTCTGTTTAATTTTACTAGTTCCTTCCAAATCGCTTTCCTTCACGGAAGTATTACATTTTTTACTATGAAAAATCACAATTTTTCAAAACTAGTTTAAAGCACCATGAGATTAACATTAATTAATTTTTACATCATGAAGTATGAAAAAAAATTTCCAAGAAAATATTTTATCAAGTAGGTAAATAATTTTTTAAGGTAGGTAAATTAAATCAAAGATAATTTTTTGTCTATTTTTGATCATTTTTCATGGAACTGAATGAGAATAAATTTAATAATTCGTAACAGTAATATTTTAAATTGCATTCTAATCATCGATTTCATTTATTTACTTAATTTTTTTAATAAACATTTTACGATGTTAATAATTAGTAAGATGAAAAAGATGGATAAAAGTGGGCATAAATCTCATAGAAGAAATATATTTTGTCAGCTAACCTGGGAGTCGAACCCACACTGGATTGCCAGGTAAGCTGACAAATTAGGTACGATTTGCGAGTTCCATTGGAACAATTCATTAGATGCTAGATACAAACGTAAAATAGGTATTTTCTATCATATAAAGAGTTTTAAAAGTACATAAATATGCACAGCATTCGTTTAATAAGTTGGAAACAATTTTTCTCAATAAATAACCCTTCAGCTCATAATTTATCGGTTTCCTACAGCTTTGAATAAGGTACCTACACATATGACAGAACAGAGCAGATTTACAGTAGCTTGACCCCGGTATATATCTCGTATGTATATTTTCATGTATACTCGATAATAATATACGACGGCGCGTGTGATCATACTACTTACATAGCCCAGAGAGAGAAAGAGAGAGAGAAAAGAAAATTAAATGTTTCTCCGTGTGAAAACTACTTGGAAGAGAAAATAAAGTCAGGTTATTATGCAAACATAGCCTCATGCATAAAACATATAATGTTAGATGATATCGCGAGACACCCTATTATGTATCTTTTAGAGGGAGGAATTTTTCTTGCCGTTCCCCCTCTTCTCCATTCCTCCGCTGTTTTACTCTCCATGGTTCTGCTGCTTGCGCACTCTCTCTCAATGTCCCGAAACATAATCCAGTGTTTTTTGGTAGTATCTATATGTATGCATAATATATTTTAAATAGGCTACAAAAAGAGAAAATTTCGATCGTTTAATACAAACCATGCATATGTGATTCTGGTCCATTTATTTCACCCCCAGCTTGGTGTTTAGAAGTGATTTTTTTTAGCCTGGTCGGTGCAACATAGTGAACCACAAGGTCAAAAAGCATGCATAAGAAGTAATTGGGGACCTTTCGTGTTTCATATTTCTCCAAATATTCGCTTGGGAGCTTGAAACGGTTTTATCAAACGGTGGTGATATTCGCTTCGTCGATTTCGATGTACGAAATTTTGACATCGATGTAACGAAGTTTCACAGCGCGATGAGGGATTAATGGAGAAATGTTATTGTAGCGTTGTTGGGCAGCATGGGCGATTAAAAAAGAAAGACAGGCGTCATCGAAAAGCAAAAAGTAGAAAACTCGAATTCATCGAATAAAAACGTTCTAAACAAATGATAAATCTATTCGAAACAGTCGTCGTATAAACCAGCACACCCAATGAGTTGTGAAGTATTATGAACTTGAAAAGCAGGTACGTCGATTAGGATCTAAATATTCGCAGATGGAGGAAATTAATTCAACGATGCCGGAATTCGTTATTTTGCTCTTTGAAGCGATCATTAAAATTTTCATACACCAGTCGCGATGTGGAAACAGGCCAGAGGTAAATGAACGGATCAAACTCGGATCATTTCGATTTTTGAAAAACGAACCATAAATCTTCTCTCTCCATTTTATTCATCGGGCCAAGACCATCGGTCACCACTCTCCCGTCTTTTCCTCTGCGTATTTTTTGATTTGTAGCGTAAGATTTAATTTTTGAGGGGAGAAAAAAAAGTAGAAGAAAACCACAAAAAGAGTGAAATTTATTGCGAATTTTATAAACTACGCTAACGTCTTCGTCTCCAGCAAACTATTTCTATGCTGTAGTGCCTTTTCTGCGCTACAGTATTTCGTTCATGAATTATTTATTATATATAAAATTTATCGCTAAAAATACCCGAATGGTCGTTTATCGTTACCGAGTGTGTCCGTCGAATTACAATACATTAGTAAACTGTTAACATAATGCCACGACTCGCGAGGTTTCTTAAATGAAATTCCATTCTAATCGTAAGTCCGCCCCTCGGTTGGGCGTTGGTGGTAGCTCGTTCTATATGAGGTTTTACTTGGCTGGTTATCGATATGTATAAATATGAAATAACTTCGAGAGCATGAAAAAAAGTAATATTGGTTTTGGTGTCAGGGTGATATGCAGATTCGTGCACAACTTATGGACAGGGGTTGAATTTAATTTCGGTCGCAAGTATACCCAATTTTGTGGTAATTTATGGCGAAATGAATGTGTAAGATTGCATGGATTCTTATTTACACAGAAAAAAAGCTTGGATTTAGACGAAATTTGGCGAGGCAGTCTGTACTTTGAAGGAGAGATCATCAAAAAAAATAAGCCCTTTCTCGCCAAAAGGAGACCATAGCTGGGGGACCTTAAAAAAAATCATTTTCGCAAAAAAAACTGATTTTTTGTAACTTCTTATAAAGTAAAGCTACCCCTAAAAAAGTACAATTTGAGTTTCTACAATCTACATCTCTCTCAACCATTATCTTAAAATTGGATATCACTTTTTGCCTTCGACAAAAGTGGTTGAAGAGTAGGTTACTCAGAATCATATCAGAGGTCGACATAGAAAATGCTGTTTGAAGTTTGATGAACGATTTTTATTTTTACAATTTGAATTTTCGGTTAAACATTTTTTTCACACTTTTTGATAACTTTCGACAGTTGAAGTTAATTTTCTAAGCAGAGAAAGAGTTCAATGAAAAAAATGAACAGAACATAAATTGTAGAACGTAAAATTTCCTTTCTATGAAGTCCAATCAGTTTCCTCTTAGAAGGCTTAGCTTTTAGAATATTTTTGTTATAAGTTCGAAATTCAAGTTATTTTTTTATTGAAAAAATCTCAAAAACCTACCGTATTAAGAAAAAATTAATTGAACTCAATAGAAAGAAAATTTTATCCTTTACAAATTAATCAATTACACAGAAAAAAATTGTTGATTTGCCGGCTTTGAAATTTAAATTGTTGCAAATGAGAAATGTTGAAAATTTGATTCATTACACAAATTCGATTTTCTGAGAAAATCAAACCTAAAAAAAAAACTGATAGAACGTGAATTGTAGATCGATTATCGAAATCGAAAAATCGAAATTGAAGAATCGATTATCGAAATCGAAAAATCGAAATCGAAAAATCGAAATTGAAGAATCGATTATCGAAATCAAAAAATCGAAATCGAAGTATCGAAATCGAAATCGAAAAATCGAAATTGAAGAATCGATTATGGAAATCGAAAATTCAATTTTTTCCCGTCGAAAACGGTTGATTTTCCGAGAGTTCCCGAATTCTTTTACGGACCCTCACAAAATTTAAAGGTCGATTATCGAAATCGAAAAATTGAAGAATCGATTATCGAAATCAAAAAATCGAAATTGAAAAATCAATTATCAAAATTGAAGAATCGATTATCGAAATCGAAAAATCGAAATCGAAGAATCGATTATCGAAATCGAAAAATCGAAAAATCGAAATCAAAAAATCGATTGTCGAAATTGAAGAATCGATTATCGAAATCGAAGAATCGATTATCGAAATCGAAGAATCGATTATCGAAATTGAAGAATCGATTATCGAAATTGAAAAATCGATTATCGAAATCGAAGAATCGATTATCGAAATTGAAGAATCGATTATCGAAATTGAAAAATCGAAATTGAAGAATCGATTAGCGAAATTGAAAATTCAATTTTTCCCCCGTTGAAATTCTTCATTTTGATTAACCGGATTTGTTGAACACTAATATTTGCCAAATATCCGAGTATTTGGATAGCTATCCAGATATCCGGATATTTGTTGAACACTAATAAAAAATCAAAGGCAATAATACAACTAGTAGGTAATTAGTGAAGATTAAAATTACTTACCAATTAATGTACTGAATCTCATTATTTCTTCATCTTCAACCATTGGAATTAAAAAATTAGGCACCAATTTGACAGTTTATAATGAAAAAATTCAATGCG
Organism: Pseudococcus viburni; assembly: GCA_033439095.1. Taxonomy (NCBI): domain Eukaryota; kingdom Metazoa; phylum Arthropoda; class Insecta; order Hemiptera; family Pseudococcidae; genus Pseudococcus; species Pseudococcus viburni. The sequence continues at coordinate 146,207 of JAVBJF010000577.1, read as the reverse complement.
CTATTAATTTAAATTACGGTTCACAAGCACTAAAAAATAATTCACATTGATAAATAATTCTGTTACGTTACTTAAAATTCAAAATCAAGAGTAGAAACGCATCAAAAACACACCCTCACTCTTGGAGAACTGCTTAACAACTGACTGCTGTGCGCTCACATCTGGCAGAAGTGAATAAACACCAAAACATTACAAAAAAAATCTACAATGATGAATAATAGTGTTACGTTACTTGAAATTTAAAATCCAGAGTAGGAACACATAAAACACACAACCGCAACCTTCAAGTGTTACTCAACAACTGACAGAAATGAAAGAGCAACGCCGAACCGTTTCCATATAATAAACTTGTTTTGTTTTTTTTACAACTGATTTCAAACACATTGTACCTTTCATTAAAGAGGAAAAACACGTCCGCACACTTCGAGAGCTGTTCAACAACTGACTGCTGCGCGTGCGTGTCTCATAGAATTGTATAAGCGTCAGAATAGGATAAAGAAAGAGGGGAGGTGAAAAAAATATAGAATGACATTTTTCTTCTTTTTTTTCAGCTGGAGAAGAAATGGGGGGGGGGGGGGGTCAAAAACATTCTGAAAACGTCATTCTGTTTAATTCTACGAGTTTCTTCTTACATTTACTATGAAAAATCATAATTTTTCAAAACTAGTTTAAAGCACTGTGAGATTGAAATTAATTAATTTTTTTATCAATAAGTATGAAAAATAATTTTTAAGAAAATATTTTATCAAGTAAATAATTTTTTAAGGTAAATTAAATCAAAGATAATTTTTTGTCGATTTTTGATCATTTTGTTATCAAAAAGTGTAAAAAAAATGTTCAACAAAAAATTCAAATCGTGAAAAATACTTGACATATTTTGATATTTTGTTAGATTTAATCCTTCTGACATTTCAACAAAAAGTCATCAAATGAAAATAATTTTAATTCTGATTTTCAAAACTGCTCAGCAATTTAGAAATTACAACAAAAATTTTGACACTTCTGCACTTTTCAACGTTTAGTGAAAATTTTTTTCAGCATTTTTGATAACAAAAAAAAAGTATAAATTTCTAATATTTTAACAAAATGTCGTGAAATGAGAAAAGTTAAACAGGTATCCGGCATTTTAACACACATAGGTACAGTCATTTTTAAAACGAATCAATTATTTATAAGCCTTTTCTCTCTGGCGAAACTTGTCTATTGGGGGGGGGGGGGGGTGTCTCTTGCTTCCAATGTAAACTACACCTCGCCAATTTTGGTCAATCTAGGATTTTTTTTCGATCCATCCTACCGAATATTCAACTTTTTTGTTCGCGCTCTTCAGCATATTCACATCAACTTTTCATCGCTGGTCTTTCTTCAAACCATTGTAAGAGATCAATCAATTCTTTACCGATTACAAAGTTTCTATGATTTATTTCAATTGCACCATCGTGAATAAAAATGATGCTACCTTCCCCTTCTGAAAGTATATTCCACTAAATCACGGACGAGTCAGAACAAAAATCTAGCTATGCTTTTTCTACACACTGCAGTCGTAAAATTTACTCTCAATTTCAAGAGGTAAAGCCGTGAGGTTCATATAATGACAAACTATTTTACATACATATATAACAAAAAGAAGAAAATGAAAACTCGAAACAATAAAACAACTCGAAGAAACTTGTCGTATTGTGTTGGCTTTTCTCGGCGGTGAAAAGTTTTGAAAAATTTGTCACCCCAGTTGCCACGTTCATCCTCCACAGTAAGTTTTTTCTTCCAACAGCAACAACCTCGAAACGTCAAAAATATTACAACGTACTACCAACGCAACACTAAAGCAACCAAGATTTCGATTTTCACTGCCAATCTAGCGAAGGTTAAATTTCGGATAAAATTAGCCCTTTTTTTTTGGTAATACGAACGCGAGCACGTTTATTTTTCGGTTCATCAACATTATTCGTCGAGCAAATTAAGAAGGAAAAATTGCCAGCAGACCAGACAACGAGTCTCCATTTATACCGGAATATCGGCGAAAAAGAGTGAGAGAATTTAAATTGGAATTGAAATTCTCGTCGTTTTAAATAGCGCCGTTAGGCGCGTGACTTTTGATTTTAATAACGCGCATTGGGGCGAAAATAGATTTTTATTCGAGTGCAGAGAGTTTATACGCAGTGTGGAAAAAAAAAGTAGAATGCCAGTCCCGAAAGGAATGCTGCTCTGTTTCTCTCAGTAGGCTAATCACATTCAATAAGTTGACTAAAAGTTTCTGAAAGGTTTATGCTGTTGACAAAGAGCTTTGTGCGACAAAAAAAAGAGGTCGTCCATTTAGAAACTTTTATTTTTCCAAATTACACAGATAAACTTATCAGACAGGGGTATTTGTAAAATTTTCACACGCCCCTAATAAGATTTTCTTTATTTTCTTTTCTCGTCGAGTTTCAAAAACAAAAAAATCCCGTGACTTTTGACCGATTTCCATTTTTATACATTTGCCTTAACAGCCTGTTGAGTTAAAAGGAGTACTTAATGCATTTAATAAAAAAAATATCGCTTAAGGATTGAATAGAAGACAGAAAGAGAAGTATAAACAATAAAGAAATTCAAAGTGTATGATAAATTATCCTGTATACGATAATGAAATCTCCTTCGAATCCCTACAGAAAAAAATGTAAAGCTTCCGGAGAATATGTACTCTCAATATTCAGGTGAACTATTAATAATTATCTCCGTAGACGTGTGGAATTCTAAAGTGAAATTTATATCCTTGGCGTGCGTCGTCCGCGCACACCGCAGAAACTAGTATTTCTTTCTTTCTTCTTTTCCAAGGTGAATTTCTTGTTCGATGATGTTGAATCGGAGAATATTTCGGTTTCCCTGTTACCGTTTCTTTAATTTTTTCTATTTTGTGTTTTACAAAACACTTGAAGTGTTTCGTGCAAACAGAGTTCTGGAATAATGCTGAATATTCAAGTATAATATTTCTCCATAAAATATTTTTAAAATATAAAATTTTGGTTGCAGATTTGGCCTAAATCCCAGTTCCATGAATGATGTTAGGACCAGAATTTCAGCGTTATTGAGACCCATTGCTCATCGGTTCTTTGTGATACGAATAATTCGAAAATCTAGCCGAAGAGATTTGAAAATTTTTTCATGATAAATATCAACGTTTTCAGAGACAGAATTCGTGAAAAATTGCAATAAAACAGGTTGCAGATTGCAGCGAATTTTCAACATTGAACAATATGGTTTAATGCCAACCAGGCAATTGTTTGTCACCGAAGAAAAAACGTTGATAAAATTTTTTACAGCGTCGTTATAGATCGTGAAGTGACAAAGTTGGGTCATACGAGGAGAAAATTTTACCTGTTTTGAACGAACAGCGAACCAATGACGACAGAGCCGCAGGAGGAGCGGATTTTTCACCACACGAGGAAGTAGCTGGGGCCTGAAAATGAAAAGATTGCGAAAATAATTCTGGTCACGAATTTCGTGTGGATATCTTTCATAAAATATATCCCGGCACTAGTCCGATGGTTATATATATTTTCCCCGTTATTAATTCATACCAGGCGTTGTGAAAAATTGCAGCTTCACAGCGTAATAGGGTTAGAGAAGCTTCTCGATTTGCTGAAACTACTGCACAGTATATATCTTTCTGCATGGTATCATTATTCAAAAGGTATATTCGCATATTTAAACGTATTTCATTTTACGGATTCGTGGTTATTAAAGGTTAATCATTGTGTAGTTTTATGGCGCGCCGCTCTCACATAAAAAATATACGATGTGTATCGCCGACGTCGTTTATTTTTTTCCAATAATAGAAATAAAAAAAGAGAAAAGGCGCGAGAGGAAACACGTAAATCATATGCTTGGATTGTTTGTGTGTGTTTTTCTAGACGAGTATTCCTCGATATTTTCTGTTAGTTAACCCAAGGAGGTTAAGATTTGAAGGAGGTCGCAGGGACCCGAATAACTTCAGAAATTAATTTGCTGGTCAAAAAAAAACAAGCATTTTGATACCCCACTAGAAATTTTTTCAATTTTGACCGCTTCGATTGCCCCTTTGGAGTCCCTTGTTTTATCAAAAAACATATGTACATTCAGATACTTCGTTCCACAGTTTGGAAAATTTTCAATTTTGGTCCCTTTACCCCACCGTAGGCATTTTTTTGTTTTTTTGGGAAAATGACATTGAAACCGGAATCGTGAGGTCAAAAAACACACCTAAATTCAATGTCTTGCTCTAAAGTTTTGAACATTTTTCAATGTTGGCTCTTTCTTGGACCCTGTTTTGGTAAAATTATACCGAAAACGAACTCAAGAAGTCAAATAACACTCATTTTAAAATTCATCTCGATAAAGTAGAATAATTTAGATTTCGGATCTGGTATCCCAGAGATACCAGAGGATCGCGATTTGAGCTATGGATCAAAATAACTTCAGAAATGGATTCCAGAGCTAAAACAAAAAATTCAGTATTTTCTCGGAGGTGCCAGAAAATTTTGATTTTTGCCCCCTCCCTCATCTTAATAGTCGCAGAGGGTCACGGTATGGAGTGTAGGGGTCAAAATAACCACAGAAAATGAAATTTGGAGGCCAAAATTGATTAAAATAACTTCAGAAATGGATTCCAGATCTAAAAAAAGAAAATGAATTTCAGTATTTTTCTCAGAGGTGCTGGAAAATTTTGATTTTCGCCACTTACCTCATCTTAAGAGTGGCAGAGGGTCACGGTATAGAGTGTAGGGGTCAAAATAACCGCAGAAAATTAACTTTGGAGCCCAAAAAGTATGTATTTTGAAATTTCCAAACAAACCTTTTTCCTTTTATAACCATTATGATGTTTAAATTAGAATGAAATTATAAAATTAATGCTACAAAAATAATTCAATTCAGAATAAAATAATGCGTATGTAATTCGATTAAAAATTAAAACAGCTTACACATAATTATAATTTTTGAAGACGCAAATGAGATAAGAACTTGTAAAAGTAGGTAATAAAAATTCATCAACGTGAAAAGTTGAAAAAATGTATGCAGTAAATTAAAAATTAAATTACACCAGTAAGTTCTCCAATTAGGATTATATCGACGATTATTATTTAAAACACAGTAATCAGGGCGAAAATGGCATAAACCAACGCACAAGGATATGCAACCAGCGGTTGCTGACGTTCCATGGCCAACGCAGTCACGAACAGTTTGGAAGCCGATAAAGAACACCACAGTATTGACAAACAACTCAATACCAATCCAGCGATTCCGCTGAAAGAGAAATACAATTATCTTTTATTTTTCTTGCACAGATTTTTTAACTGTTATGGAAAAGCTATGCCATAATGTTAAGAGGAGGCCGATTTTTTTGAAGAAATTATTAAAGATACATATTATTTGAAACATGTAGAAACGCACCGTAACGAATAAACCACACTGATTCCAGACAAGGCTACCATTGGCAAGAGGCAATATCCCATGACTGAGATTACAACTCCCAAAGTGACACCAGACTGCGCCATCATGGCCAACAGTAAATACATTCCAAGACATCCCAACGTTCCAATGCCATAAATATAGTTGAAGTGAACTTTTCCACTCTGCAACAAAAAAAAAAAAGTTCAATGATATACACATTTACTTCAACAACACCATATGTATCAATCCTAAAATCATACTAGCAAATAAGACTAAAAAAGGACAAACAACATTCAACCGACATCAAGGAAACTCAACTTTCCTAGCTGTGTCTCCAGGCAAATACAGGGGGGGGGGGGGGGGGGGTAAAACGTTCCAGATGGTTAGAAAGAGGAAAGAATGCCATTTTATTAACTATTTAGTTTTTGTGTGTTAACAATATCGTGCATGTGATGAAGTGGTCAGACAAAAAGAGAGAATTTTGCGTAAACACTTTTTTTAAGACACACCTAATAGTGATAGTCAAGTCTCACTTGTACAAAAAAAGGCTTCTGCACGGGATTCTTGTTAAAATTGATTTTATGATTGAGTCTTATTCTAGACTTTAAAACAAAAAAAATTCGCTTGTATGTCTATTTTTCCTCTCCCCCCCCTTTTCACGCGGTCCACCTCCCAACATTTCAAACGCGTGTACCGCCTAATCTATGGGTCATAATGAATAAATGGTCAAACAAAATTTGTTCCTCAACACTTAATGTACATTTTCATTCCTTATCAAAATCCATTTTGGAGCAACTCCTGCCGCCCAAATTTGGAAATGAAAAGTTTTTTGAGAAAACATCAAAATATATCACGTTTTCTTCATTTTCAACGAAAAGTTTCAGAGATACGGAAAAATTTGTAACCACCAAAAGTATTTAGAATTAAATTTCCTTTCCAATGAAGTGTTTCGCGACCATTTTCCTCAATTTTTCCTGACAAGAGTGGATCTCTCCCCCTCCCTCTTTTCTTAAAAGTTGGACACTTGAAAAAAAAACTTGGAACGATTTTTGTACTTCAATATGTGGTGCGCAATTTCACTTGGTATCTGAAATCATTCTGGAGCAATTTTTTCTGGTGGGTCCAACTTTTGAGATAAGTGGGAGGGGAGAGGTCCACTCTGTCAGGAAAAGTTGAAGAAAATGGTTGTGAAACAGCTCATTGGAAAGAAAATTCAATTCTGAATACTTTTGGTGATTATAAATTTTCCCGTATCTTCGAAACTTTTCGCTGAAAATGAAGAAAACGTGATTCTGAAGTTTTCTCAAAAAATTTTCATTTCCAAATTTGGGCGGCAAGAGTTGCTCCAAAATGGATTTTGATAAGGAATGAAAATGTACATTAGGTGCTGAGGAACAAATTTTGTTTGAACGTTTTTTCATTACGACCCATAGATTAGGCGGTACACAAGTTTGAAATGTTGGGGGATGGACCCTGTGAAAAGAGGAGAGATTCCACGCGGATGTACAATTAATACCTGACTATGATGCTACCGCGACGATTCAAAACAATTTCAGATTGGGGAGAAGGGATGTCATTCCCTCTCATCACATTATTAGATGATGGATTAAACGGTTCAAAAAACATTGCCTGTTTGTACATCAATCAAAGTCGTTAGGTTCCAGTAGCTAAGTTTGAACACCACACAACATCCACACTAGCCCGAATACATCTGCTCATGAACATTTGTTACAATTAGGTAGGTATATCAACTCATACAGTAGGACTCATTCTTCACAAACGATGATAGAATTTTTAAAGGACTTGCCGAATGTGATGGAAAATTCATTTTTCTCAGATAAAGGCCACTTCCATCTTTTGGGATTTGTTAATAGGCAGAATATGAGGTACTGGGCCTCTGAAAACCATACAGAAATTTCTGAAAACCCGCTTCATAGCCTCAAAGTTACAGTATGGTGTGGGCCTTATTTCTTTGAAGAAAGTGGAAAAAATGTAACTGTTAATAGTGCCCAATACATATATCATTAAAATGTTTTTAAAAATTTTGAAGCCTAGTCTAAATCGGAGGAGAGTTTTGAAAAAGATCTATTTTCAGCGGGCTGCAGTTCCACCCCACACTTATGGATGAACAATATGCTTGATGAGAAAACAAATGTTTCATGTGAGAATCATTTCCAAGAGTGGTTTCATTGTGTGGCCTCCGAAATCCCCTGATCTGAACGTGTGTGATTTCTTTTTTTTGCAGGGGGGGGGGTACCTCAAGTAGAAGCTATATGTCACAAAATTCTCAAGTTAGGAAGATTTGAAGCAACAAATTTGATCTGAAATAGCCGAATTTTCAAAAAAAAAACTTTGATTGCTGTTATCAAAATTTTTTTAAAAAAGGTCAACGTTTGTAAAACGACGGTGCTCATGGTAAAGATGTTAGTTTCAAAAAATAAAAAGTGTTCATTAAATGGCATTATTTTTTCTTCTAAACATACTTGTGATATTTTTTCAACCATGTGTCAGCACATAACAGTGTTACCAAACTGGAATGTTTCACTTACCCCACCCTGTATATCGGGGGGGGGGGGGTTGTAATTTTTGATGTCGACATTTTCTTTTGGATTTTTGCAAAAAGAGAGCAAACGCGTAGGTGGCATAATCTCCAATGTTGGAAAATAAAAATTAAATACAATATATATGAAATTTATGAAATATAAATTGAAAGAACTTTTCATAATGCGATATTTTATATGTACAAATAAAGGCAAAATTGAAACTGAAAAAAAAAAGTTAAAAAGCAATACCCATTTTTTAAACATTTCAAACGATATTTCTGATCTCTTTTTTTGGAGGGGAATGGAAGAATCCATTTTATTTTTAAAAAAGTAATACTCAAGAAAAATAGAACGATTGAAGAAGGAGAAAATCTCCAACCAGTGTTTCAAGAATCGACAACCGATGTAGATTTATTGCATCCAGGATAACACGTTAAGCATCATTCTACTTTATTAACCCAACAGTACGAAAAGAAAAAGGGAACTTTAACGAATAGTCCAAAGATTTAAAATTTATTCCAATACGAGAAAATTGGCACCTAAACATTGAAAGAGAAAACTTTCGAAAGAAAACGTATTCAACGTGAAAAATTTCTTATCGCGCCAAATGGCCTATTTTTATAAAGACTCCGGGAATAAGAAAATGCAAAAACGAACGTGAGCCGGAAAAGATGGACTTCGATGACAATTCCTCTTCTACATTCGCTTAATCTTTCAAAAAACTTCCGAATATAAATTCCGCGTGCCACGTTCCGCTGTTTATCCATTCGTCACATACCATAAATTATGCATGTTGAATTTGGAAACAGTCCAACCAAAAAGATTCATGTTTTTTGCATTGATTGTGAGAATGGCACGAGTGCATAGACATCGAATATTTCAGATATGATGCTTTTTATGGGTAAAAACACAAAATTCAAGATCACAAAATTGACTTCTTACACGTACCGATCACCTCACCTAAATCAAAAAGTCCCCGCACTTCATTATTTGAAAATTATTTATAATTTATCATGAATTGCAATAATTTAAAAAAAAATCCTTTTTCCTCGCAAACTGTCATCGATTTGGTCACACATGAAATATTTCACCTGATTCTGAAAATATTTCCAAAAAAATTCACGCATTGAAATATTCTCATTCCTAAATTCGCAAATGAAACAAAATCTGCCACGTCTGCGCCTGTTCCACGTTGGTATCTCTGATGTCACCACCTACTCTTTTTTTTTCAAACACCACACACGAATGCTTTATAAAACGTTCGAAATTACAACTAATGAATAATTTATTCGAGCCAAAGTTGATAGACGAAAACGGCGTTACAAATGTCGAATTGAAATTCTACCTTTGATTTGTGCGATACCTAATACCTATACATACGAGCATCACGAAGCAAAGCAAAGTTCAACACATACACGATCGCGTTATCTTCTAATCAGTCGTCAAAAGTGCTGCAGAAAAAAATACGAGTCAACTCACGAGGAGTCAAATTGCCCAGCTAATATAGTAGACAGCCAAAGCATACTGTTACCCTATATCATGGCAGAGGTGAAAAGACGAGCCAAATTATCGAATAGGCTTATTTACGCGTTAAAATGTAAATTTCTTCTTTATCAGGTTTTGCGCTCTTGTAACGTGGATTAGCTTCGCTGAAAGATGCTATCTGTTTTACAAAGTTTCGTTGAAAGACATTAAATACCTTCTGATAGCTTTGCAAATTGAATGGCGTACTCGATGAAATTAAAGAGATATTGTACCTCGATATGCCAACTAGTAGGTATACATGTATAGTTCAATCTTTGCTTATTTGTATAAAAGCAGCTTTTCAATATCCATTCAGACGAGAGAGAGTATTACTTCCTTTAATCGTTTACCTACGTAAACCTATCGTTATCGCGCAGTTTTCTCTTATCACAAGATGTACAACAAACGCGCCAGGCTTAGATCAAATGAGGAATTGAAAAATGAACAAAAAAGCAAAGAAAACTGAAAATATCCCAAAGCCTGTATGGGAAGAGTCGTGAAAAATTCAAAGAGAAAGAGCAAATGGGCGATAGAGATGAAATATCGGATTTAGACGAATATTTCGTGGGAGGAGGGGGCTGAAATTTTTCAAGATAAAATTATTTCTGATTTTCTCTAGGGACGATGGGTGGAAATATTTCAATAAAATGGCAAAAAGGAAAACTTGGACAATAAAAAACTGAAAAATGATGTTTTTGAAAGAATTTTTCAAAATAGATACATTTTTTTACTTGGAGGGAGGACAAAAACGAAAAATTTCACAAAAATTACGTTTGAAAAACAAAAAAAAAAAGGCAATTTTCATTGCGGATATTTTTACTCGAAAATACCATTGGCATGGCATCCATTTTTCAGTGGTCTTTAAAAAATGCTGATTTTTCACGCTACTTCAAATTTTTGAGAAATCTGGATACCATTATAATGCATTTATCTTCATTTTGACAAAATGGCCTAGCCTGGGAAGTAGGTGATGACAGAAAATCGCCGCTGGTGATCTTTATGGGTTGAAATACTTGAACTAACATCATTTCAGGAAAAATTTTTTATTGAAGAATAAACATTTAAAAAGTGATATTTTCAAGGACTCGTAGAAATTAAATATGAAAAATGGACGCCAATGGTATTTCCAAGTAAAGACATGCTGCATACTAAAACTATTTTTAGAACAAAAAATCGAAAAAATTCCCCCAATTTTTCAGTCAGATTTTAAGATTTGGAGGGGAAGAGTGAATAATGTGGATTGGTGTCAAGGGTGACATTTTCACTGCCCCATTTTCAAGTCTGAGTAACTCTCTAGCGGCTCCCTCTTCAATTTTCAAAAAAATGTCCAAAACAATCACCCCTAAGAATTTTTTTTTTGATTTTTTATTGAACATTTCAAAAATTTTATTGTTATGATGTATGTTTTACAGTATGAAAAAATATGAAAATTGAAAAAAAAATTGACCATTATCTGGCACGTTTACAAAAAGACACCGAATGAAAAAATGGAAAATAATTATTTAAACAGCCCAGACTATCTGCGAGAATTCTGGGACAATTTAAGCCTGTTGTCTGTAGCACCCAGAATGGAAGTCCATAGTCTGGGGAACCTGACCAGAGAGGTATCCCAACTTGATGTAAAATTTTGAGCTCAAACAATAATAAATCGAAAGCACATCATAAAATAACCTTATATGCAAAATTTTAGGTGCCGAAGTTCATGTCTCGAATAATGGTGAATTTTTGAAATTTCAGAATTGGGTACCTCATTGTCCTGAAAAATATGAAAATTTGATCTAATCAACGAAAAAACTTGAAATTTGGTATTATACCTTATTTTTGAACCCCGAATCGATTGGAAGCGGTTTCAAGACGTTTCAAAGCCTCCATAAAATTTTGGCATTTTCTGTCGCTGGAGAAAAGCCCATGAAAATGGTTCATACGAACTTCAGCACTCATAATCGCGGATAACCAATATTTTTTGGCAGAAAATTAAATTTTTTCGGAAAATTGTCAGCCATAAAATATGAATTTGAACCCAAAGTTGCGAATTTCAGAAAATTTTGTTCTAATCGATCAAGCAGGTCACAAATATTTGTTATCTGCGATTATAGGTGCTGAAGTTCATATGGACCACTTTTATGGGCTTTTCTCTATCTCTGTAAAATCACAGAACTTTATAGGAGCTCCGAATCGTCTCGAAACTGCTTCCAATCGATTCGGGAGGTCAAAAATAAGGTATATACCAAATTTCAGCATTTTTCGTTGATTAGATCAAATTTTCATATTTTGCAGGACGACCAGGTAATTTTAAAATTTCAAAAATTCGCCAAAAATTCAGAAATGAACTTCAGCATCTAAAATTTTGGATATGGAGTTCTTTCATGATGTACTTTCGATAGGAGTCCTCAGGTCTGCACACATTTTCCTCGCTATACCCTTTTCTCCAAAAAAAAAAATTACAAACAACTAGGTACCTCTATTGGATACAATCGTTAAAACTCATTTCAAGACCACCACGAATAATTCGCAACAATCATCGAATCGAGTTCGTAAAACAAATGGACAAATTTTCCACGAAAAAACCTCAACGTAGATATTTCTGACAGCATTCTCTCATCCACTCCACACATTCCCCACACAAAACGCAATCAACATTAATTCAGGTAAGATATGACAGTAACCTTTCAACCTTTAAACCTTTACGATCAAGGTGTCTCATATCCTCTACTCGCTGCAAGACTGGCTAATATCTAATGAAACAATTCTCACGTTAGATAATCCGATTGGCAGAGAAGAGCACGTGTTGGCGCGTGCCAACAGTCGTTATTTTGACGTGACACGTGAAATAAGGTAATCCGTTTAGAACTGCCATCTTCTACAATAATAAACGCGTTAATTCGGTAAATTGAATTTACACCAGTTATACGTACATTGTGCATCACATACGTTAAAAGTTTAAACACAAACAACAAATCGTATCCTGTGTACAGCTCCGCGTACCAGCTCCTGGCGCAGAACCCGCCTTCGTACAAACACTTAATCGAAACGATACTCGAATCTCGTCGATTCACTCGCGAGCGAATTTAATTTCATTTTGCTCGTTTAGTGTAATTTGCGAAATTCCAGAGCGTTTGTATAATTTTCTAAAAGGACGCCTCGTATGGTTAATATTTTTGCCGGCGATAATTTCACACGTTACGACGACATCGACTTCGGTGCCATTGCAAAGCTTACTTAAAATAACTTTACGAATCTGTAGAATGAAATAAAACCGGATAAGGAAGCTAGTTGAGAAAACTTGAGGCCAAATAATTTAGTAGCTTATGGAGAGAAAACACGCGAAGAGTATTTTCTCACTTACAAAGGAGTTATCCTGAATCAAAGTAGAATTTTGAGCCCAAACAAAAAAAAATCAAAATTACATCATAACAGGACCTTGTACCCAAAATTCCAGGTGCTGAAATTCATTTCTCGATTTTTGACGGATTTTTGAAATTTCAAAATTACCTCATCGCCCTAAAAAATATGAAAATTTGATCTAATCCACGAAAAAAGCTGAAATTTGGTATATACCCTATTTTCGACCTCCTGAATTGATTGAAAGCGGTTTCGGAACGTTTCGGAGCCACCAGAAAATCTTGAAATTTTCCAGTGCTGGAGAAAAGCCCATAAAAATGGCTCATATGCACTTCAGCACCTATAATCGCGGATTATCCATGTCGGTGGCCTATTTGATCGATTAAATCACAATTTTCCAAAATTCGTAACTTTGAGTTCAAATTCGCATTTTTGGGCAAGAAATTTTTCTGGAAAAAATTGAAAAATTTGCCTAATGCGCATACATCGAGGTAAAAAGTTGAAACTTGATAGATACCCTATATTTGACCACCGGAATCGATTGGAAGCTGTTTCGAGACGTTTCGGAGCAACCAAAAATTTTTGGAATTTTCCAGTGCTGGAGAAAAGCCCATAAAAATGGCCTATATGCATTTCAGCAACTATAATCGCGGATTATTCATATTGATGATCTATTTGATCGATTAAAACACAATTTTCTGAAATTCGTAACTTTGAGTTGAAATTCGCATTTTTAAGGAAGAAATTTTTATGGAAAAAATTGAAAAATTCGAAAATTTTGGAATTTTGTAGCACATAAAAAAAGAAAATGCCATAAGGGTAAAGGTGCCTAATATCGGGCCGCGGCTTATCTCGTCACCTTATGCCTCGATCGAGCTGGAAAAAATTGTTCCTTATGCATGTATTTTTCACAGAAAAAACGAACGAGACCAAAATCGTAACCCTAAAGCCAAAACTCGCGGAGGTAATTGGAGAAAACGAAAATGAGATAGCCAAAATATTATTTTCCGATCCTTTCAAATGGTTGCGGCAAAAAAGTGATTTATGATATTTTCATTTTATAAATTGTGATCGGTGTTTTGGTCAATTTTGTTAGTTTTTTTTTGTGGGGGGGGGGGGGGGTCGATATTAGGCACCATTTTTTCAATTTTTGATTTATCCACTTTATTAAAAAAAATCTCCAAAAATCGAAAAAAATAATTTGGGAGTCGGGGCTTTGGAATATTAAACTAGACTCATTACCCGACATTTCGAGCCATAGTGGACATTTTCAGCTCAATTACAGATCGAGTAATTCCAAAAATAAAAAAGGAGGCCGATATTAGGCGCCCTTACCCTTATCATGAATATTTTCAACTGCAATTATTTCGAGGGTGTGATGTTTAGTAATGTAGATAAATAGAGGTTTGGTAGGATAGTTTCCAGAAAAATTTCTTGCCCAAAAATACGAATTTGAACTCAAAGTTACGAATTTTGGAAAATTGTGATTTAAACGATCAAATAGGTCACCAACATGGATAATCCGCGATTATAGGTGCTGAAGTGCATATGAGCCATTTTTATGGGCTTTTCTCCAGCACTGGAAAATTCCAAAATTTTCTGGTGGCTCCGAAACGTCCCGAAACCGCTTCCAATCGATTCGGGAAGTCGAAAATAGGGTATATACCAAATTTCAGCTTTTTTCGTGGATTGATCAAATTTTCATATTTTTTAGGGCGATGAGGTAATTTTGTAATTTCAAAAATTCGCCAAAAATCGAGAAATGAACTTTAGCACCTGAAATTTTGGGTACGAGGTCCTGTTATGATGAACTTTCACTTTTTTTTTCTTTGGCTCAAAATTCTACTTTCAGAGTTGGGATATCTCCCTCTTTAGGCCTGCAAAGAAATATTTATATCTTATTTCAATCGATCAATCGAATACAAGCTTCATTAAATGGGTAAAATATCTCTTCGCATACGAAAGGCAAAACCCAAACTAAACGCGAACAAAAGTCAATAAACGATGAGACCGAATTTCTTCACCTGATTTCCTATTTTCCTTTCGTTTAATTTTGCGTTTTTCGACGCTGCTTGTACTCGTCGCACACACAGGTAAGGCTAGCCGAGAGCAAAACATATGGCAACGCGAATAACTTAACATGAAAATCAAATAATAAAAGCTCAGAACATTCGAGCACGAAGGGAGAAACGGTTCTTCGAAACGATCCTCGACTGAGAATAAACAAGGTAAAATTGGCCATTTATGCTCGTTACACGGCGAGGGTTAAAAATAAAGCAAATGAAAAACCGTCGTCGTTCGGTGTTTAATTCGTGAGATTGGATGGAATGTCGCCGCTGGCGTTGGGACATCCGTGTAACGAGCGACGGAAAAAATATCCTACTTTGCACCTCGCTGTACGAGCCAACGTTTTCCTCAATAAATGCGTATATTTTTAAAGTCTGGCTTTCTAAATGAATTAAATGACACGACGGTTGGCGTAAGAGCACAGCACCGTACAAATCAGCAAAGCTGCACGATTCGAGGCATGAAAACTTTCGCTTCCTCGTATCAACCTAATGGTTCGCAAAAACTCGCGATGCAAATCAGCCACTTTCCAACGACCTCCAACTAAACCGTTTTAAACACCATACGTTTTTCAACTTGATCAGCAAAACAAAAGGAAAAGCAAACCCGTCGGAACAATATGTTGAAAAATGCTCGTTCTCTCACGACGTTAATTTTTTACTGCCATATTTACGCGAGTCTTACGAGCTCCGACAGACGTATTTATTACAATATGAAAAAATATATAAATCCTGGCTATTAATTGCGAAAAAAAAGAGAAAAGATTTTGAAAAGACATTTCATTTCATTATGAAATGCCTATTATTCTTTAAAGGCGTTCTAAATGTCCTTTCGCATATTACATCGTCTTTTCCACTTTTTCTTTCATAATTTTTGGTATTATGTTTCTCACGCTATACGCATTACACAGCGAGGCGCGGCGGGCTCGACCGTTTTTTTTTCCTTCATTTTATTTTTAATTTATCACCTATTTCTTTTTATAATGTTTTATTTTTGGGAGGCTGTGAAAAATAGCTGACAGCGGAATAATGTATTATATCGGAGTAAGAAGGGAAAAAAGAAAGCGAGAGAACGATGCTGGGTTAACATCATTCATAAGCGGTAATCCTTGACAAGCGGGTCGATAGGGTAAGAAAAACCTCTCCGCTGTGCCATGTCACACCCTTAACAACACAACTGCTGGATACACGAGAGCTCCAACATTCTGGACAACCGAATGATTGATAAGTTTTATTTACCTCCCGTATACTTTTTTTTTTCTATCCGCCAGCCAAACAGCGGCGCTCCGATACTAATTATACGATGCCGAAACGAAAATGTTGTGTGAAGTAAACTGATGACTAAAATTTTTTTTCGCAGCGAAAATTTCTAACCACGATGTACGTGTGATGTACATCTGGTGAAAAAAAAATTGGAATACGTGAAATGGAGGATTGTGTGGTGAGAAAACTCTTTCGATGTTTGAAATTTTGAAAAGAGAAATGCCTTTGAATTCAATTTCTAACCCTACAAAGTATACATAATATTTCTTCTTGAAAATTACCCTAACATTTTTAATGCATTAAGTTTCTTCTAGAATACCAGCCTGAGATCCCCCTACCAAAAAAAAACACATGGAAAAATTGAAGGTAAGGTCCAAAGATATTAATACTGGCCACTTTGCTAAAAAAAATTCAGAAAAATCGATTTTTTACAAATTAATCATTCGAATTTTAGAGAATGATGTTCCCATGTACGAGATCTCAACGGAAATTCAGAATTTTGGATTTTTGAACCTTTTTCCAGCATTTTTTTCAACTTTGATCTTGATTTTATGAAAATTTACGTTTCTCACCTTCTAAGACACACCCTTCCAAAAAAAAAAACAAATTGAGGAAAAAATATAGTTTTTTTCAAAAATAAACTGTCTACCTAAGGGTGGCCTTTAAAAAAAATATTGAAATTTTTTTCGGGACCCCCCCCCTTAGTTTGGTGCCACTACATGAGAAAATGATGTACAAACAATATCAGCCCAATCGATGCTAACTCGTCCCTCAAGGCCCATTTTGAAAAATTGATGAAGCGCGCCCGAGCTGATACCTACTATTCCACTACGGCCACGCGACAACGAAACGCTAAGAATACCCCTAGTGACCCGGCGACTTAAAATTCACGCCAAAAGCATGGAAATGAAGATAGAATGTTCTGGTTTGCAGAATTCGATTCCTTATAAAATTTGGAATCGAAAAAGCTATTTTTCAATTTTTTTGCACCCCCAGAGAGAAAAACGCAAGGGTTTTACAAAGTGTGACTGAAAATAAAAAAATCGAATTTTGATAAAAATTTATTAAACACATTTTTCGAGGGGAAAGAATGAAAATTTAATTCTAGGGGTATTCAGAGCATCCAAACCCAGTTTTGGGGTCATTTTTACTTCGAATTACAACCAGTACCCAAAGTTTGGTGTGGGGAGAGTGAAAAAATATTTCGAAAAAATCGAGTGTGGTATCAAAATCCACATTTTTTACCTGCGAAATCCGCTTTCGATGTTACTCTATCAAAACCTCCAAAATGGGACCATTGGGGACGTGTCAGGGAAATGCCAAATCGACAATTTTTTATAAAAATCGAGTGTGGTATCAAAATTCACATTTTTTACCCGCGAAATCCGCTTTCGATGTTACTCTATCAAAACCTCCCAAAATGGGCCCATTGAGGAGGTGTCAATGAAAGGTCAAATCGAAAACTTTTCATAAGAATCGAGTGTGGTATCAAAATTCACGTTTTTTTTTCTCCCAGAAGGTCCGTTTCCAATATTTCTTCATCATTTGAGTATGCGAAATAAAACTCCTAAACTTTTAGTGTAAGGGAATTCAAGGTCGCTGATTCCGATTTTAACATTTATTTTTGGTTCGGATCAAATCTGACCCAAAGGAGGACGGTCAAAATTGAAATTTTTGGGAAATTTCCTTATGAGTGTTGAATTGTGGGTATTAACGGTCGTTGAATTCGATTTTGACTTTTTATTTTTTGCTCTGACCAACTCTAAACCTCAAATGGGGAGGGTCGAAACTCTGTGTCCACATCCGAGCCCCAGAAGTAGGGGAAGGGGTAAAAACTTGAAATTTTTCAAAATTTCGATATGGTGTTGAAATGTGGATATTCGAGGTCGCTGATTCTGATTTTGACATTCATTTCTTGCCCCGACCAAATTTGAGTTCCAAGGGAAGGGCCAAAACTCAAAATTTTGAAAATTTTCGATATGGTGTCGAAATATAGGTATTCAAGGGCGCTGAATCCGATTTGACTTTGATTTTTTGCCTTGACCAAATTTGAGCCCCAAGGGAAGGGTCAAAACTCAAAATTTTGGGAAATTTCGATATTGATGTTGAAATTTGGGTACTTGAGGTACCTCGAATACCCACATTTCAACATCCATATCGATTCAATCCTGCTCTATGGGATGTAAATATCAAATAACATTTTTTGTGTGCAATTTCAGAACATAATTCTAACTTGAGAACCCCTTGCTGGACCCTCTTTGGGCTAGAAAACTCAAAAATTTTTGTGCGAGGTTTCTCACTCGAAGTAAATTACCTTAAAAATTTTCGTTTTTTTAAACAAATTTGATTTGAGCAAAGAAAAAAAGAAAAATTGCGGAATTTTTTGGAACAAAATCAATACTTACACTCTTCAACTTTGAATTAGTAAAATTTATCAGTTTGAATTAGTGAAATGAATTTAACTAAAAATCAGTGATTTTTCAGTGATCTTTCAATCAGAATTATTGACTTTTTCTGACAAATTGGAAATTTATTGAAAATTCAGTGATTTTCGACTGAAATATCAGCGAGAAATCATTAATTTTCAACGAAAATCATTTCATTGATTCTCAAAAGCAGAATTTCATCAAAGTCTGATTTCGATTCAAAGAGTTAAAATTATATTTATTCAAAAAATGGACTTTTTCACGTTTTTGTAATAAAAAAATCTCATTCCCGAGCAAGGGAGGGGGAGGGATTGAGCCTCCTGAGTCCTCCTCGGAGCGCATATGTCACTCTGATATACTTTATATCAATTAGTATCACTTGAAAAAACTTGATAAAATTTTAACAAAATTATAATAACATATCTCATATTATATCAAGAAATTATAGAAATGTGAAATTTAATGGTGGAATGTAATAAAACTTGAAAAAAAAAAACAGAAAAATCCTAAAACAAAAAGTCATCGTAATCACATTGAAAAAATAAAAATGATTCGTGCGAACTCCAGCCAACTCCCCACAGAAAAAAACTTGTACCCTTGTACCTAATCACATAATTCATCAAAAAATCCGGGGAAAATTCAAATATTTGTCCTAAAATTTTAATATGGATGTGTTATTAAGCTGGGGGGGGGGGGGTGTCGATCAATAAAAGAGAGGAAACAAATCTCCCTAAGATTACTTTTCAAAGGGGAAACAATTAAGAATAATAGATCAGACATTTTTTTTCTTGAATTGAATAACGAAAATCTCAAACAAACTCTTGATTTATAGTAAGCCTCGAGTAATTTTTTTCTCATTCAGATTGAAGAATCAAAAAGTAATAAAATCCTATCTCAAGAATTCTCAAAATAAGAAAGAAAATCTGCGAAAATTACGTATACGTTCATACTATTTTCATTGTAAGTAACAGAACGAGCAAAAAAAAAGTAATACTATCTCGTTCGTACAATTAAAAGTACTTACTATAAGCGTAAGCAATGCCTATGTAGAGGATTTCTATTCGTATAAATCTGGGGTCTTGCACTCTTTTAAAATTCTAGCGCACTAATTAGATACGAGAAATTTAAGCGCTTCGTAGACTCCCAGACTCGGCTGGTTTATACTTACAATTGTTTATCCGGCAGTTTAACGTAGAAATTAAATGCCTGAAAAGCGTTGTTTGGATATATTTTGCAAAATATTTAGCCCACGTTAATCCTGCGACATAATAGGATTCTACCTCAATCAAGGCGTAATTTATTTTTAAAAGGGAGTACAAATTTAAATATTAAAATGAAAAAGTGCCAAAGGATGTAGCAAGGACAATATTTCACCGTACATTAATTTACATCTTGCAGCATTTCAAGTTTAGAAACGGGCTTAATTAAAAAGCAAGGAACTCGGAAAATGTTAAAAAGAGTGTTGAGGGTGCTAACGATACGGCTCAACAGCAAAAAACATATTACTTATTTGTAATACAGGCAGGTATTATAAAAGAAAATTGAGTACAAATTTGGCGGAGACCTTGAGCTAAAACCTTGACAGGCTGTACCTATCGTTTAGGAGAAAAAAAAATTCCCTAGCAGAGTCGTAAATCATTGAAACCGCGCGGGGTGGCGCCTCGTACAGCTTTTTAAATTGGCCATCTCGAGCAGGATTGCCGGGCTGCTGACAAATTCCATTTAAAATACTTCAATTTAACCGGCACGCAGATGTGTTCCGTCAATTTGCGCGCCAACTAATTTAATGCAAAGACCGAGAAAAAAATTAATCAGTCGAAAATTTATACGAAAAAAGCATTAAAGAACCCTTTTCTCTTTTCATAATCCGCAACAAAATTATTCAGATATTCCTTTTTAAATTTTATGAATATTTATGTTTTAGCAACCCGAAATTAAGATAAATTTCCTTTATATTCATTTTAAGTTGTTGTTTTCCTTTTTTTTTCTGTTTTTTTTCCTGTATTCGTCGCCCTCTCGAAGAAGTGTCATATCGAACGTAGCCGAGTACCACACAGCGCCGGATATTGCTGATTGAGTACTTATTAAGAACAGCCCCGACTAAAAATATCTCCCCGGGAATGCTATGTACTGTTACCCACACCAACGTTGTGGAAAAACCTCGCGGTATCTTCGCAATTATATTTAATTGGAAAGTGAATTAATTTTCGTAACTTTTTCTCGGCAATTTTTTTGTTGCCTTACCTTGTCTCGTCGTCCAACGTTCGTTGTAAACTTTCTCAATTACATGGCAATGCCGAAGTTATCCCTGCTTCGCAGTTCGTTTTCATCTGACACTTCACCGGAGCCGATCATTTCGCAAATTCGTAAAAGCAAACAAAGAATACCCATCTCGAGGACATTTCAACGTGCAAAATACGCTCCTTCATTAAGGGGCCTCTTTTCGTTGTTGTTGTTGCCGCGACTAACGAAAGTAATTACGTCGTTTTCTGTCGTACCTATTTTTTCATCCAAGGAAATTTTTTTCGTCGGTTCACAATTTTTAAATAAAAATAATTAACGCCAATCAAAGCTCGATTGGGATTGCCGGCGGACTATTCCATACCAACTCGAACCAAAAATGAAGTCGTGTCTTACAATTTTGCTCAAATTTTTTACGAGTTCCCCTTTATGGTCTTTTCGAATAACGACGATCATTAAACCTTCTAACCCTGAAGGGAGCGGAGGTGAGCTTCGTAATTTTTATGCAATTCAGATTTTTTGCCAAATTACCCGATTTTGATGGTCCATGTATCGAAATCGATTGTACTTGGGGGAAAACTGTTTGCGGAGTTTGAAAAAAATTGATAGGAGGTTCAGAAACGATAATCGGATTTTGAAAAGCTCAAAGTTGAACTTTGGCGGTAAAAGCTCAACGTTCATGATAAAAACAAAATTTGAAATCTACCATTTAAAAATCTGAAAAAATTACATTAAGTAGCCCCTTTTACCTTTTTTTCAAAAAATAAATTTTCAAGATGAGGTATTTACACCTCAAAGGGATACAGGAGGTTCATAATTTTGAGCAAAATTCAAAAAAAATCGAAAAAGTAACTTAACACATTGATTTCTACTAATTCAAAGGCTCTGGGTTCGAATATGTACTCAGTTTTTTCATCCGACTCATCCCCCCCCCCATTGGCCTTCCTGATAAAATCAAAATTCCAAAAAATCAAAAATGACGAGTGACCTATTGTTTTTTAGGTTTTTGAGGGTGCTGGCTCCGAATATTTGCTTATTTTTTAGATTTGACCTTTCAGTGCTCCCTTAGCCCTCAATTTTGGGGGAAAGTATGTTCGGAAATGAAAATAGCATGCGGCATATCGATTCTCATTAATCTGCAGACGAAGAATTCGAATATCGACTAACCTTTGGACCCCCCCCCCCCGTAATTTTGAGTGATCAACGCACATTATTTGATAAAAGAAAGAAAACTTGTTCCCATAATTTTCATGGATAGGTATTTGAAAGCAAAAGAGCGAAAAATTTAGATTTTGAGGGGAGGGGCTCGCTTAGGAAACAGGAAGGAGGTCGGATCAAAAAGTAAGTCGATATTCGAATTCTACATCCTCAAATTGTTGAGAATCGATATTTTCATTTGTAAACTTACTTTTCCCAAAAAATTGAGAGATAGAAACTCGAAAAAATCAGCAAATATTTGAACTCAGTGCTCTTAAAAACCTAAAAAACGATAAGTCACTCGTTATTTTTCGTTTTTATGAATTTCGACCCTATCAAGGGGACTAAAAAGAGGGTTCAGAGGGGTCGAATGAAAAAACTGAGTACATACATTTCCCAAAAAAATTGCAAACGCGTGTACTGCCTAATCTATGGGTCATAATGAAAAGAAATTCAAACAAAAGTTGTTCCTCGGCGTCTAATCTACATTTTCATTTCTCGTCAAAATCAATTTTGAAGCAACTCTTGCCCTCCAAATTTGAAAATAAAACATATGTTTTGAAAAAACATCAAAATCACGTTTTCTTCATTTTAAACAAAAAGTTTCGAAGATACGGAAAAATTTGTAACCACCAAAAGTATTCAGAATTGAATTTCCTTTCCAATGAACTAACACAATCATTTTCACAAACTTTTCCCGACAGAGTGAACCTCTCCCCCTTCCCCGGAATCATAAAAGTTGAACCCATGAACAATATTTTCTCCAAAATAAATTCTGATAGTAAATGAAATTATGCATTAAATATCGAAGAACAAAAATCGTTCAATTTTTTTTCGTGCGTCTAACTTTTGAGATAAGGGGGAGGGAGAGAGGTCCACTCTGTCACGAAAAGTTAGTGAAAATGATCGTGATATAGCTTATTGAAAAGGAAATTCAATTCTGAATACTTTTAGTAGTTAGAAATTTTTCTGTATCTCCGAAACTTTTCGTTGAAAATGAAAAAAACGTGATTTTGAAGTGTTCTTTAAACATGTTTTATTTCCAAATTTGAGGGGTAGGAGTTGCTCCAAAATGGATTTTGATAAGAAATGAAAATGTACATTGGGTGCTGAGAAATAACTTTTGTTTGAAAATTTTTTCATTACGCCCCATGGATAAGGCGATACACGCGTTTGAAATGTTTTGAGAGGACCCTGAAAAAAGGGGGAGGGGAAAAAGGACATACGGGCTTAATTTCTTTGTTTTAGTGTCCAGAACAAGAATCAATCATAAAATCAATTTTAACAGGAATATCGCGTGGACGCCTTTTTTGTACGATTGAGACCTGACTAATATTCAAACTCGGCGCCTTCGAATTAGTAGAAATCGATGTGTCACTTTACTTTTTCGTTTCTTTTGAATTTTAGTCAAAATTATGGACCCTCTGCACCCCCAGGGGTGTGAAGATCTCATTTTGAGAATTTATTTGTTGAAAAAAGGGTAAAAATAGCAATTCAATGTAATTTTTCAGATTTTTAAATGGTAGCTTTCATCTTTCGTAGGTACCTAATCATGAACGTTGAGCTTTCACCACCAAGGTTCAATCTTGAGCTTTTCAAAAGGTGATTATTGTTTTTGAATCTTCTATCAATTTTTTTCAAACTCTGCAAAAAGTTTTCCCCCAAAGTACAACCGATCTCGAGTCTCGAGGTGAAAGCCTTCAAAGTTGGGTAATTTGGAAAAAATCGCAATTGCAGAACCATTCCGAGGTCCATCTCCACCCCTTGAGAGTTTGAAGGGAAATGATCGTGGTTATGTGAATAGCCCATCAAGGGGAACTCGTAAAAAAAATTGAGCGAAACCGGAAGACCCGACTTCATTTTTGGTTCGAGTTTGTATAGAATAGCCCTGGCACGAATAGGAGAAAGGAGGGAAGGAGCGAAGAAGAGATTAACGAAAAAGATAGATCGTAGATGGGGCAGCGTTGCACCGATTGATATATATTAAAATGAACTCGTGTCTAAGGACTTTTATACGTATGTAAGCAGTAGATACGACTACGTATAGAGGGGCTTTTGTGCGCACACATACACGTGCACACGCAGCACACGCTTCCGATTTGGTGTAAAATGTTACAAGGATAAACGTTATTTTAAAGCAAATCGGACATAAAGGTAAGGCGAGGATTAAGTTCAGGATTTTAGGATTGGAAATGTGGGAACGGTTCGACGCGGCGAGCCCGGCTATGTTCGTTCCATAGCATCGCCGCGCCGCGCCGGTAATGGCAAAATTCCCAGTTCGCCGCTCACAACGCTCCTCGAACCTGCCCGCGTCCTGAACGCGCCGCTGCCATCATACCGTCAGTTAAGTCTTTTACTTTATCGCTCTTCTTCTCTGTACCTACCCAAAGCTGCCGAGAGCGTCTTGGTAATTTTTCTTTCTCTCTTACACACTTTACACAAATACCGCCCATCAATCTTATTTTTATTCCGCGTTATAATTTTTTTTCCTTTCTTAACGCCGGATTACACTCGAACACGAAGCATACCATCTCGTTTGAGCGCAATTAAACGCCCTCATCCGCGGAAAAAAATTTACCGAGTCGTCGACAAAGAGACAAAAGGCAACGAATCGTTGGACTAGCCGGCGAGGTATCGCGAATAGGCGAATTTTTCATCCACTGACTCAACTGACAGCTTAAATTGCGCAGTGCATGAATTCACATTCCACATCCCTAGCAGATTTTCTCAGTGGTTATAACCCAATAGAAATCGCATGTTGGACTTGCCAATTTGAAAGCTTCAACTATAAGCCTGTTTTTTTTTTGACATGGATGTGTCTTAGGCGGGTTATGAATTTTTAAAAATAAAACTTACGGGCATGCCACACAGATTTTGGGGAAAAATAGTGACTTTAGCGACTTTTTATGAGGCAAAAAAAAGTGACCTATTTTTCGAAAAAAGTGACCAATTTTTCATTTTTTTTTTCATAAATAAATACACCCCTCCCTCCCAAAAAATCATAAATCAAACTGTATTTCTCTCTGAAATAGTGCTGAAAATACTTTTTTTTTCTGAAAAATTTTTTCATCGAGGGTAAGGGTGCCATATTTCGACCACTTTTTTCAAACTTTCACCAATCAAAGACTTATGGAGGTAAAAATGTCAGAAATGGTTTAAAAAATACATTGATCCTTCCTCCACTACCCCCTAAAATTCTGAGCCGATACGATCATTTTTTGTGATTTTTTTTCTGAGGGAATTCAAAAATTGATTATCGAAATTTTGGGTTCCTAATTTCGACCACCAGCCCCCCCCTCCCACTTTGTGATGAGGGGTCGGTTGTACATTTTTCTTATTCTACTTAGTAATAGGATGTAAAAAAAAACCGCTCCTAAAAGTCGATTAACCCGATTATTAGTAATTATTTGAGGTAATGGAAAATTTTCAAAATTGATTTTTTTCTGAAGGCCCTAGCTCCTCCCCATGACATCCTGAGAGAAAATGTTAAATGACAAAATTGTTCGTTTTTTAATGCTCTACAACTTTTGTTTCAACTATTTTTTCATTAGTGCGTAATTTCGAAAGTTATCGACGAAAAAACAAAATTTGAACCCCCTTACTTCCCAAAAGGAGGACTAAATTACGCACCAATTTTAAGGAAGTTCAGGAATCTTAAATACATACCCTACTACGAAACTTCCCCTTTCTGCTAATTTTTTTTGGGTCAAAACCTAAAATGACTGTACTACTATGCTATTTCGATTTTTCAAATTTTCTCCGCTACCCTATTGACATTTTTGCTAGCAAAATGCTAGCATTCCTAACACATCCCTAACAAAGCTAGCAAAACACTCGCATCACTCTAGCATAAATCATGCTAGCAACAGATTTGCTAGCAAAATGCTAGCATTTCGCGAGCACAATTTTCTCACAAAAAATACAGTAGCACAATACTAGCATCGCACTAGCTCAAATCAGACTAGCATTATGTCTGCTAGCAAAGTGCTAGCTTTTTGCTAGCACAACTTGCTAACAATCAGTTACTGTAGACAAATACTAGCATCACGCCCGCATAAATTGTGCTAGCATCCCATCTGCTAGCAAAATGCTAACATTTCACCACTAGAAAAGTTCTAGCATTTTACCGCTAACAAAATGCTAGCATTTTACTAGCATAAATGATGCTAGCTCGAACTAACTTCGCATCTACTAGCAAAATGCTAGCGTTTTACCACTAGCAGAGTTCTAGCATTTTACCGCTAACAAAATGCTAGCATTTTACTAGCATAAATGATGCTAGCTCGAACAAACTTCGCATCTGCTAGCAAAATGCTAGCGTTTTACCACTAGCAAAGTTCTAGCATTTTACCGCTAACAAAATGCTAGCATTTTACTAGCATAAATGATGCTAGCACGAACTAAATTCGTATCTGCTAGCAAAATGCTAGCGTTTTACCACTAGCAGAGTTCTAGCATTTTACCGCTAACAAAATGCTAGCATTTTACTAGCATAAATGATGCTAGCTCGAACTAACTTCGCATCTGCTAGCAAAATGCTAGCGTTTTACCACTAGCAGAGTTCTAGCATTTTACCGCTAACAAAATGCTAGCATTTTACTAGCATAAATGATGCTAGCTAGAACTAAATTCGCATCTGCTAGCAAAATGCTAGCGTTTTACCACTAGCAGAGTTCTAGCATTTTACCGCTAACAAAATGCTAGCATTTTACTAGCATAAATGATGCTAGCTCGAATCAACTTCGCATCTGCTAGCAAAATGCTAGCGTTTTACCACTAGCAGAGTTCTAGCATTTTACCGCTAACAAAATGCTAGCATTTTACTAGCATAAATGATGCTAGCTCGAACTAACTTCGCATCTGCTAGAAAAATGCTAGCGTTTTACCACTAGCAAAGTTCTAGTATTTTAGCGCTAACACAATGCTAGCATTTCACTAGCACGTTTTTTTAAACATAAAGTTACATTTGCGAAATATTAGCATCACACTAACATCACTAGGCCTAGCATAAACTAGCTTCGCATCTGCTAGCAAACTGATAGCGTTTTACCACTAACAAATTTCTAGCATTTTACAGCTAACAAAATGCTAGCATTTTACTAGCATAAATGATGCTAGCTCGAACTAACTTCGCATCTGCTAGCAAAATGCTAGCGTTTTACCACTAGCAGAGTTCTAGCATTTTACCGCTAACAAAATGCTAGCATTTTACTAGCATAAATGATGCTAGCTCGAATCAACTTCGCATCTGCTAGCAAAATGCTAGCGTTTTACCACTAGCAGAGTTCTAGCATTTTACCGCTAACAAAATGCTAGCATTTTACTAGCATAAATGATGCTAGCTCGAACTAACTTCGCATCTGCTAGCAAAATGCTAGCGTTTTACCACTAGCAAAGTTCTAGCATTTTAGCGCTAACACAATGCTAGCATTTCACTTGCACGTTTTTTTAAACATAAAGTTACATTTGCGAAATATTAACATCACACTAACATCACTAGGCCTAGCATAAACGGGCTTCGCATCTGCTAGCAAACTGATAGCGTTTTACCACTAACAAATTTCTAGCATTTTACAGCTAACAAAACGCTAGCATTTCACTAGCACAATTTTTCTAACATAAAGTTACATTTTTGCCAAATACTAGCATCTCAATACCATAAATTAGATTAGCTTGAACTAGCTTCGCATTTGCTTTGCCACCAGTAAATTTTTAGCAGTGTATATTAAAAATGTGCAACTGTAGCAATTGAACCGTTTTGTTATCTTATTCATAGAAAAGTAGGTAGATACTGAATGGAAAAAATTATGCAGTAGAGAACGATACCATCAGAAGAAAAACCCTGCAATAAATGTTTTCAAATGGCAAGTCCCAAATCGTGTGTAGGACACGCGAGTCTAAGTTACCCACTTGCGGAGAAGATTTTACTCCGAAATGAGCAAATTCGCTCCGTGGAAATTACGTGTATTTTACACTCGTACTTAGTCTATACTCACGCGAAGGACGATTTCTGTCTGTGAGATAAATTTTTCTCAGTATTTTTTCAACTTCAAAATTTCTCTGTTAAAATTTTTTCAAACTTTAAATTTTTTCGGCAAAATTTTTATCAACTCCAATTTTTTTCAACTCTCGAATTTTTTTCAAATGTCTTTTTTTAAAAAAATTTCAGACTGAATTTTTCTCTCAAAACTTTATTGGTCTCCAAATATTTTTCCAAACTTTTTTTTTCAACACAATTTTTTTTAAAACTTTTTTCAATTTTAATTTTGTTTAAAATTTCTCCTAATTTCAATTTTTTTCACAAAACATTATTACTTTATACACCTCAAATTTTTTCAAATTACGACCGTAATATTTTCAGTATCTTCTCTGCTTTCTTTTCCACTGTCAACCTAGAATCGGAAAGTTTTTTTTTTCAAAAAAAAAACTGTTCATGCTCGATTGTTTGAAGTTAAAAAAATTAGTGTTTGGAAAAATTTTGAGTTGAAAAATGTTTGGAAAGTAAGTAAAATTTCAGAGTTTGAAAGTATGTCGAGAAACAGAACTGAGAAAAAAATTCAGATTTGAAAAAAATTACAAAGAAAAATATTCGAATTTTAAAATTTATTAAAAATAACCCTATTGACATTTTTTGCTAGCAAAATACTAGCATTCCTAACACATCCCTAACAAAGCTAGCAAAACACTCGCATCACTCTAGCATAAATCAGGCTAGCTACAGATTTGCTAGCAAAATGCTAGCATTTTGCGAGCACAATTGTCTAACAAAAAATACAGTAGCACAATACTAGCATCGCACTAGCTCAAGTCAGACTAGCATTATGTCTGCTAGCAGAGTGCTAGCTTTTTGCTAGCACAATTTGCTAACAATCAGTTACTGTAGACAAATACTAGCATCACGCTAGCATAAATTAAACTAGCATCCCATCTGCTAGAAAAATGCTAACATTTCACCACTAGCTTTGTTAGGGATGTGTTAGGAATGCTAGTATTTTGCTAGCAAAAATGTCAATAGGGATCTACCTACTTTTCTATGAATAAGATAACAAAACGGTTCAATTGCTACAGTTGCACATTTTTAATATACACTGCTAAAAATTTACTGGTGGCAAAGCAAATGCGAAGCTAGTTCAAGCTAGTCTAATTTATGGTATTGAGATGCTAGTATTTGGCAAAAATGTAACTTTATGTTGGAAAAATTGTGCTAGTGAAATGCTAGCGTTTTGTTAGCTGTAAAATGCTAGAAATTTGTTAGTGGTAAAACGCTATTATTTTGCTAGCAGGTGCGAAGCTAGTTTATGCTAGGCTTAGTGATGTTAGTGTGATGCTAATATTTCGCAAATGTAACTTTATGTTTAAAAAAACGTGCTAGTGAAATGCTAGCATTGTGTTAGCGCTAAAATGCTAGAACTTTGCTAGTGGTCAAACGCTAGCATTTTGCTAGCAGATGGGAAGTTAGTTCGAGCTAGCATCATTTATAAAGTTCTAGCATTTTCCCGCTAACACAATGCTAGCATTTTACTAGCATAAATGATGCTAGCTCGAACTAACTTCGCATCTGCTAGCGAAATGCTAGCGTTTGACCACTAGCAAAGTTCTAGCATTTTACCGCTAACACAATGCTAGCATTTTACCAGCATAATGATGCTAGCTCGAACTAACTTCGCATCTGCTAGCGAAATGCTAGCGTTTCACCACTAGCAAAGTTCTAGCATTTTACCTCTAACAAAATGCTAGCATTTCGCGAGCACAATATTCTAACAAAAAATACAGTAGCACAATACTAGCATCGCACTAGCTCAAGTCAGACTAGCATAATGTCTGCTAGCAGAGTGCTAGCTTTTTGCTAGCACAATTTGCTAACAATCAGTTACTGTAGACAAATACTAGCATCACGCTAGCATAAATTGAACTAGCTTCCCATCTGCTAGCAAAATGCTTACATTTCACCACTAGCAAAGTTCTAGCATTTTTCCGCTAACAAAATGCTAGCATTTTACTAGCACAAATGATGCTATCTCGAACTAACTTCGCATCTGCTAGCGAAATGCTAGCGTTTCACCACTAGCAATGTTCTAGCATTTTACCGCTAACAAAATGCTAGCATTTTGCGAGCACAATTTTCTAACAAAAAATACAGTAGCACAATACTAGCATCGCACTAGCTCAAGTCAGACTAGCATTATGTCTGCTAGCAGAGTGCTAGCTTTTTGCTAGCACAATTTGCTAACAATCAGTTACTGTAGACAAATACTAGCATCACGCTAGCATAAATTGAGCTAGCTTCCCATCTGCTAGCAAAATGCTAACATTTTACCGCTAACACAATGCTAGCATTTTACTAGCATAAATGATGCTAGCTCGAACTAACTTCGCATCTGCTAGCGAAATGCTAGCGTTTGACCACTAGCAAAGTTCTAGCATTTTACCACTAACAAAATGCTAGTATTTTACTAGCATTCCTAACACATTCCTAACATAGCTAACAAAACACTCGCATCACTCTAGCATAAGACAGGCTAGCTACAGATTTGCTAGCAAAATGCTAGCATTTCGCTAGCACAATTTTCTCACAAAAAGTTAAAGTATCCAAATACTAGCATCGCACTAGCTCAAGTTAGACTAGCATTATGCCTGCTAGCATAGTGCTAGCCTTTTGCTAGCGCAATTTACTAACAATTAGTTACAGTAGCCAAATACTTAGCTTCGCATCTGCTAGCAAAATGCTTGCGTTTCACCACCAGCAAACTTCTAGCATTATACTGTCAACAAAATGCTAGCATTTCACTAACATAAATAATACTAGCTCGAAATAGCTTCAAATCTGCTAGCAAAACGCTAACATTTTGCCACTAGCTGATTTTAGGCTAGCAAATCTGTAGAGCCTGACTTATTCTAGAGTGATGCTAGTGTTTGATGGGTTAGAAATGCTAGTATTTTGCTAGCAAAATTTTCAGTAGGGCTAAATCACTAAAGAATGTTGCCAAATATTATATAATTTCCAAGTCTTACGCTTAGAACCCCTCACTAACCAAACAGAAAAATATCGCCAAATTTGTAATCTTCACCCTCTTGAAAACATTCATTTTGATAAAAGTTGAAAAAAATTACGATTATTCCAGATCTCATCCATCACCCTCTACATAAGAAACAAATAACGCTATATTCCACATGGAAATATCGCAATATTATAATTTTTTCAACACTCACCTCCTCAACCCAATGCTTCATTTCTTTGAGACGTTTGAGGAAAAGTATTGTCAAATTTGTACTCCACATCCTCGAGAACCTAGGTTTTGATACATCACAAAAGAAAGAATAGCGAATTGTTTTTCAAGTCTTGTCCCTTCTTCCAACCCCTATCTTTCTTCTCTAAGAAAAAAATATTTCTGGATTCTTATTCTACGTCCTCAAAATTTAGATTTTGATACATCACTCGAAAAAATTGAAAAATTCACATTTTTATAAGTTTTACCCCCCTCTCCATCCCCCACGTGGCGCTTCATCCTTACGAGAAAAATATTTCCAGATTCATATCCTTCACTCACAAAAATATAGATTCCGATATATCACCAGGGAAAATTGTGTAATTCAAATTTTTCCAGGCATCCCCCTCCCCTTCCCTCTCATCACACCCTATACCTTCATCCCTAAGAGAAAAATATATTCGTTTCCTACGCTCTCGAAAACATGGATTTTGATATATAACACAAAAAAACTGCAAATTCAAATTTTTCCTGCCCCCTCCCTCTCTTATCCTTGGCCCGTAAGAGAAAAATCTTGTCAAATTCTTATTCTATGTCCCCGAAAACATAGATTTCGATATATCAATTGATAAATGAAAATTTTCCCAGTCTCAACCCCTCCCCACGCTTCCACACCCAACTCTTGAATTTTCAACGGAAAAATATCATCAAATTCGAATTCTGCGTCCTCGAAAACCTAGATTTTGATATATCACTTGAAAAATTGAAATTTTCCAAGTCTCATCCCCACTCCCTCCCCCGCATTCAACCCTAAATTTTCATCCCAAGAGAAAAATTTTGTCGAATTCGTATTCTACGTCCCCGAAAACATAGATTTCGATATATCACTCGAAAAATTAAAATTTTCCCAGTCTCAACCCCTCCCCACTCCTCCACACCCAACTCTTGAATTCTTAACAGAAAAATATCATCAAATTCGAATTCTGCGTCCTCAAAAACCTAGATTTTGATATATCACTCGAAAAATTGAAATTTTTCAAGTCTTACCCCCACCCCCTCCCCCCGCATCCAGCCCTAAACTTTCATCCCCAAGAGAAAAATATTGTCGAATTTGTATTCCACGCCCTCGAAAATATGGATTTTGATGTACCACACAAAACAATTTCAAAATTCAAATTTTTTCAGTCATTACTACACCCCCCCCCAACCCTTCATTTCCAAGAGAAAATTATGGCCGATTACATATTCCTACATCCTCAAAAACATATATTTAATATATCACACACAAATTTTACAAAATTTGAGTTTTATTATATTTTATTTCCATTTTGTTCTTGAATTGTGAATTTTGGGGCTCCAGCCCCCAAGGGGAGGGATAAAAATTTGTTGAATATGTCTTAGAAATTTTGTTTTATTGCAATATTCTAAAAAATCAAAAAAATTTCCAAATTTGGTCAAAATTGAGGAAAAAAAATTTTTTGACTTCCAAGTTTAAATATTACTTTTAATACCTAACATACAACCTGACGTGGTGGCGTACTCCTCTAACCCAAGACCCAGAGCAAAGGTAAGTACATAATATTAGAAGCTAAAACAGTGTAACAATTGTTAGTAAAATGTTTACAGAATGCTAGCACAGCATACCAGCAAAACCCTAGAACCATGCTAGCATACAAATACCAGATGAGGGTTAGCAAAATGCTAGCACACCTTACCAAAGAATACTAGCAGAATGCCAACATAAAGTGCTAGCAAGTGCTAGCACACGTAGCACACGTTGCTAGCATTTGCTATCATCATTTTAGACACTTTTGACCAAGTTTTGTTAGCAATTATGCTAGCATTTTATGCGAGCACTTGCTAGCAATATTGCTAGCTTTACGCTAGCACATAAAATGCTAGCAAAATGCTAGCACGCTTTGCTAGCATATGCTATCATCATTTTGGACACTTTTGAACCAGTTTTGTTAGCAATTATGCTAGCATTTTATGCGAGCACTTGCTAGCAATATTGCTAGCTTTACGCTAGCACATAAAATGCTAGCAAAATGCTAGCACGCTTTGCTAGCATATGCTATCATTATTTTGGACACTTTTGAACCAGTTTTGTTAGCAATTATGCTAGCATTTTATGCGAGCACTTGCTAGCAATATTGCTAGCTTTACGCTAGCACATAAAATGCTAGCAAAATGCTAGCACACCTTGCTAGCATATGCTATCATCATTTTGGACACTTTTGAACCCGTTTTGTTAACAATTATGCTAGCATTTTATGCTAGCACTTGCTAGCAATTGTTAGCAAGTGCTAGCATAAAATGCTAGCATAATTGCTAACAAAACGGGTTCAAAAGTGTCCAAAATGATGATAGCACATGCTAGCAAGGTGTGCTAGCATTTTGCTAGCATTTTTCATTTTTTTTTGTCAATAGGGTAGTTTTGCCTGTAGGGTTGTCATTTTGGTCTCCTGTGAAAAAGGAGCATGAAAATTTTTTTCCCCGGTATATTGCGTCTATAGCGGCCGAAATCGGCCGATGGTCGAAATTAGGGCATTTTACCCTTAATAATCTTTAATTGAAGCTACAAGTTTAAAAATATGCTTCAAATAACAGAAAAAAAGAATAAACTTTTTTTTATAATAGTAAGTACATTTATAATTAATATAACTTCCGTCTAAAATAAGTTTTTACTGAAAAAAATCGTAATATTCTGCATCTAAAAATTACGAGTTCTAAAAAATAAACTAGTATTTTTTTTAAATTTTATGCAAGAGCGGAAGGCCGATTAAATGAAAAAAGTGACTTTTGGCCAAAAAAGGGACTTTTAGTGACCAACCCTGAAAATAGGGGACAAGTCACTAAAAAAGGTGACTCTGTGGCATGACTGAACTTAAACTTGCGCTTAAAGCTTGAAGCCAAATTCTTTAAATCTTATACTTAAACTTAAAGCTGAACGGCCAAAAATTATTGGCTTACAGCTTAAAGCTTTAGGCTTAAAGCCTAAATCCATTTTTTATAATTTTCCTGTTCGAGGGGGGGAGGGTGTTGCGGTGAAGGGAGTCCGAAACGAGATAGATTTTTCACTTCTTTTTGTGATCAGAAAATTGATTGTATTTGAATTAAAAACAAAGAAAAAAAAGAAATTCAAGTTTTTTTCTGTAAATTTTTGCTAAATTTTCTTCTCGAAATGTTTTCAAACCAAATTTTCCCCTAAAATATTTTTAAACCCAACAAAATTGCTTCTGAATTCTGAAACTTTTTCAAACTCGATTTCTCATCTTAAAATTTTTTCAACTCCGATTTTTTTCTCAAAACTTTTTCAAACCAAAACTTCAAAGTTTTTAACTTCTTTTCAACATTTTTCCAACTCAATTTTTGTATCCAATCATAAAATTGTTTCATACTTTGAATTCTGGAATTCAAAAGTATTATGTAAAATAATGTCTCCTGTTGCACACCTACCCTATTCACATCATGAAATTTTTTCTCATTTATTGAATTTTTTTTGGAAAATGAAAATGATAATTATACCTACTTATGTGAAAAAAAACAAGATTTTATTAAAAAATGTCAACAAATTGTAAAAACTGGAAAAAATTGAGTTGAAAAGCGATTGGAAAACAAGTTGATGAAATATCTAAGGAAATTTCAGATTGAAAAAACTTCAAGAATGTAGAAAAATGTTTCAAGAAAAATTTCAGGGATGCAAATAATTTGAGTTTGAAAAAAAAAATTATTTCAAGGTCGGAAAAAAATGGGGGAAAATTCTGAAATTAGAAATAATTTTAAGTTGGAAAGTAATTGAGAGAAAATTTTAAAGAACAATTGATGAATAATTTCAATTTGAAAAAATTTCTTAAATTTCAAGGTTAGGAAGGTATGAAAAAAGTTAATATCACTTAGTTCAAAAAAATTGAAAAAATTCAATGAAAATGGAAAGACGGAGCAAAAAATTTCAAGTTTTAGGCTAAAAAAAAATACTTAGAACTTTAAAAATAAAGCTTGGGCTTATTTCTGAAAAAATCATCGGCTTAACGGCTTAATGCTTAAAGCTTAAGGCTGACTTACCAGCCCTGCTCTTACCCCTCTCTCGAATGGGCGGGGCGTTTGAAATGGAGTCTTCACGGGCTAATATCTCGAAATTGGTTAGGTCCAAGATGAATCTGTTGGCACGATTTGCACGATTTTTGTTCTAATGTGCAATTTAAATTATTATCGGAATTCGGTTTGAAGCAAATTTTTTTCGTGGGTGCAACTTTTGTGATAACGAGGAAGGAGGAGAGGTCCACCTTATCGGGAAAAGTTGATGAAAATTATCGTGATATAGCTCATTAGAAAGGAAATTCAATTCTGAATACTTTTGGTGGTTACAAATTTTGCTGTATCTCCGAAACTTTTCGTTGAAAATAAAGAAAACGTAATTTTTAAGTTTTTCAAAACATGTTTTGTTTCTAAATTTGAGGGAGGAGGGGAGGGAGTGGCTTAAAAATGGATTTTGATGAGAAGTGAAAATGTACATTAGGTGCCGAGGAACAACTTTTATTTGAAAAGTTTTTCTGCAGAACCCATAGATTAGGCGATATACACCTTTGAAATATCAGGGGGGTTGACCCAAGGAAAAAAGAGAGGGGAAAAAAGCTTCAATATCGAAGCTGAACGAAAAATCGTAAAATTTGCACGAATAATTCGTTTCTAAATTTTTAAATTCAAGGTGCATGATTTTTACCTCGACTGGCGTTTGTGATCCTCCAGGATTAAAATAAATTTTTTCATGCTACAGTCAAACGTACACTTATTTGAAATGAAAAATTCTATAGAATGGATCATATCTTGAAATGCAAAATTTGCAGCTGCGATGTTTTGATTAATTTAAAACTAGGAAAAGGCTAAAAATGTACGTTCGAACAAAGAAAATCCCCCAAAAACTTTGGAATGAGAATCTCATCTCACAGGAAATTCGCTCAAAACCATCTCGACTCGTCGGCGCAAAGGACAAAAGGCCACAGAACGTAAAGCTGAGGAAAAAAATTGCACAGAATCGAACTTCTCATGATACTCGAGCGAAACTTTGATTAAAGCAACGAAATTAAACGTGCTGCAACCTTCTTAGATGATTTTTCT
Source organism: Pseudococcus viburni (assembly GCA_033439095.1). Lineage (NCBI taxonomy): Eukaryota > Metazoa > Arthropoda > Insecta > Hemiptera > Pseudococcidae > Pseudococcus > Pseudococcus viburni. Next base: position 109,878 of record JAVBJF010000577.1, on the reverse strand, counting down.
CGCGTAAAATTTAATTGTTATTTTACTCTTTTGTTTCGGGTAAAGATGTAGTACGCGGTAAAGTCGATTTAAAAGTACGCGGAAATTTAATTTTAAAGCTTACAAATTAAATCGTCGCTTTTGGTATATCGGTTTTAATGCGATACTCTTTTGCTGCGAACTGCGATCTTTCGAGCGAGTGAAATTCGAATTAACGTTATAACGGTTTATATTTTAAAACCTCGCGAAATCTTTTTTTTAAAAACGTCACGTCAGAAAACATACCAATTTTATTATCTCTTTTAACCTATATTTTTTCCAACGAATATTTTTGATCGATGTGGGAGAATCTTTTAGGTAATGAGGTTCGATTTTGGTTGTGCAGACAGTCGAGGCAGCGGCGTAATCGCAAATTCGAATTAAAACCATTATAAAGTCGAGCGAGATGACGGTACGAACTTAATGTGCAGTTAGGGTAGGCAGCTAGGTACAGTGGATAGGCAGATGTGTAGGTAGTTGAGTAAGAGCGAGACACGTGAAAACGCAAGTATCTATTTTCTCTATTATTATGTCGCGCTAGGCTGGCGCAAATACGACTCCTACATTCGTAAAGTTTTTAATTTATGTGGTTCGCGTTAATAATTTAATTAGCCCCAGACGTATAAATGCGGCTTTTATAGAAATTACGCCTCGTATTTTCCTAACGACTACGACCGACTCTTGAGCTGTGGGAATTGCGGCTGGATCGGGTCGGGTCGGGTCGAGCCAGGCCGTTTCTTCGAACCGTCTTTTTTGTTTTCGTTTCGATTTTCAGCAGCGACGCTGTGCGCCGCCGACGACACGAGTGGAAATTGCCCTCCGAACGAGTCGAAATTTAAATCGAATTCTTGATTTCGGTGTCTTCGAAAATAAAGATTTATCACCGACCGAAGAGGAAAAAAAATCACCATGGCGAAAACTTATCCCGGCTAAATTATCTATCTAAACGTTCCGTCCTTTCTGCCATCTCCACCCATGGTTTTGGGCCGGCCACACCACTACGCAGTTGATCTCACAGTCAGCGAACAGAAATATTTCCAGTGGCGGATTTTCCACTTTGCCTGTAAAACTGGACCCTAAAAATTACAGCAAAGATGGCGATATTCGACTAGAGTGAAGAGTCCTAAAAATTCGATACTTTCGATACTGTATACTCATTAAATATCGATCCAATATCACTTTCGATCCGGAAAAATATCGAAATGGGGTCGTCATCCCCTGAATTCAACTCAACGGACGCCATGGACCTCTGGTCTACGTAAGTAAACGTATACGTTGAAGTTGGCTGGGGTAAGAATACAATTCGAACTAGGTCAACGATTGCGTTCCGCTTGGAAGACGAGTTGAAAAAAGATTATTAAACGTTTCGAAGCGGAGGAAATACCACGTAACAAAATACATTTTTTATTTTCCTCATACCAAAATCCTAAATGCTGAGATGGGGCAGCGGATTAAAGACGTTGGGTTAGTAAAATAAGTGAAATAATTTCACCTAGACAAGAAGAAAAATAAGATTGTTTAACGAAAAAGACGTGTTTCAATGGTAAATTTTTCATATCCGTTTACCCACCTCCAGATACTTTGTTTTTGAACGAATCAACGTCGGATTTATGAAAGGGGTGATTTGAAAAACAAGTTCAGTTCGATTGCCCTCCAGCTCAGCCACCAAATTTTCTAGGAACCATTGTTCACTGCTCGACAATAATTTAAAATCAAAAAAGTAATGAGATTCAGTTTTGGATTTTAGGAATTTTTTGATTGATTGGCAAAAGCGATCATTTCTCAAACATACCGGAAATGGGAAACGTGTCAATAGTCCTTGCTCCTATTTCGGTCTCCTGAAATCGTTCTGACCTCTTGAATTTTGTGAGCTCCATGAACGATTGACATATAATTATTACCAGTTTTTGAAAATATATCCTAGAAAACAGGTAGTGTCAGAGTGAAATAATTTCTGTTCCAATTTTCTGTCAAAACCTCTCGAAGGGTGTCTCATTAGAGCAAAAAAAGTTTTAAAACGTTGAACTTCGGCCCCTCTTCCCTTCTCGATTTATCGCTTTTATTTTCAAACAGCAAAAAAATTCATTTTAATAAAAATTTTTAGTTTTTTTTGCATTAGGCTCATTCCATGTCAACTCGAGCAGGTTTTGACCTCAGGTCTTCCTACCCTGAACCCCCATATCAGCTCTTTTGATAAGGTCAAAATTCAAAAAATAACTGAAAAATAACGTGTGACGTGTCGTTTGTTAAGTTTTTAAGGGCACTGAGTTCGAATATTTGCTTATTTTTCGAATTCGATCCTTTGCTGCCTCCCTAGCCTCTATTTTTTTTAAACGCCATTTTTTCAATTTTTTGGTAATCTGCGGTTCAATGTGGAGCATGAGGGGGATTCGGATCGGGAAGGTAGGTTGATCATTGAGCTCAGCACATTCGAATTCGTAGAAATCGATATGCCACACGTGATTTTAATTTTTTTTTCATGCTTTTTCTCAAAATTTGAAGGCTAGGGAGGTATCAAAGGATTTAATTCAAAAAAAAAACAAATATTTGAATCCAGTGTCCTTAAAGACCTAACAAACGAAACGTCGCGTGTTTTTTTCATTTTTTTTGAATTTTGTCCTTAAAGAGAGGGCTGATATGAGGGTTTAGGAGTGGTTAGATGAAAAAAATGAGCACATATTCGAACTCAGCGCTTTCAAATTAGAAAAATCGATGGGTTTCTTCAGTTTTTTCATTTTTTTGAATTTTGACCAAAATTGAGGACCCCTGTAGCCCGTAGGGGTGTAAAAATCCCATTTTGAAAAGTAGGTAATTAGGTAGTTGAAAAACACATAATAATTTCTTCTCACTGTAATTTTTTCAGATTTTTGAATGGCAGCCTTCAGTTTTCGTACTATTCATGAAAGTTGAACTTTCATCACAAAAGTTCAACTTTGAACTTTTCAGAATGTGATTACCAATTTTGAATCTCCTTTCAATTTTCTACAAAACTGAGTAAGTAAATAGATTCATCTTAGAACAAACCAATCTCGAGATAAAAGCCTTCAAAGCTGAACCGTTTCACGAAAAATCCCAATTGTACGAAAACTACGAGAGTCACCCCCGCCTTCCTGTAGGATTAGGATCGAAATGATGACGATTTCTTCATTAGACCATCGAGGGGAACTCGTAAAATTTTTTTGAGCAAAATCGGCAAACCTGAGGTCAAAATCTGCTTATAAGTTGACATGGAATCCAATTTGTGACAACCCATCTACATAACAACAATAAAACAGCTATAATTTTAAAAAAAATCGATCAAGTTCTGGGGATCCTAATTTTGAGGCAAAAATCATCCAAGCTTTAAAAGAAAATCGTCCAGATTTTGAAAATCATCTAATTTTTTATAAAGTTGATGAAGTTTCAGAAAATTTCTCTATTTTTGAAGAAAAAATCATTCAAATTTAGGAAAATTGTCAACTTTTGGAAAAATTTTTCATGTTTTGAAAATTGGACAGTTATAGAATAGGTATAAATAAATTGGATATGAAGAATTGAAGATTTATGCCCTTTAAATTTCATCTACAGGGAAATTATGTTTGCCAAAAATTTCAAAAAGTGTTGAAAAAATTATCAAATTGATTAAAATTAATTTTCGAGTTTATTTAGTGACCATCCAGTCTAAAAGCACAATTTTTTGAAAATATTTTAGTTCGTGTTATTAAATTTGAAAAACCATTAAAAAATTTCAAGATAGTCAAAAAATTAAAAAGTAAAAAAAAAAAACAGTCTCTTAGGTTTCTCTGAGTTTGAGGAAATACTGAAAATTTAGATACACTGATAATGAAATATCAGACATTAATTTTTCTTTCTACTCGTGACTTGATTTTTGCGAATTTCCAATGAAAATGCAAGTTTTGTGAAAATCCAAAGAAATGAGAAAATCGTCTTTTGTAGCATCTTCTCATTTATTTGTTTCATGTTAATTTTGAAAATTCCATTCCATTCTAATGTAGCTTTCGAACTAACATATTTTTTAAATTGTGGTATTCAGACATTAACAAAATAGCTCATTTCACTTTGAATTTTATCTGATATTTCCATAAAACTACGTGATATTTCTTAATTTTGTTTTGGTGGGTAACATTGCAACAAAAAATAAGCAATAAGAAATACCCAAAACCGAAATCACGACTTCGAACCCAAGAGATGGGTTGATTTTTTGAACAAGCTTCAAAAATGTGCCAAATTTCGCTCTTTATGACACTTTAGAACGAAACTAGGGCATCTTCGATTATTTGAAGAAGAGTCACGGTTGAGAGAAAATATACTCGAGTAGTTATATTTCCCACTTCTTCGGCCCAAAAGAAGGATAAGCAAATCTTTTATTCGTTGTAACTTTATACACTTTTGATAAAGAGACGAATTTGAGCAGAATTCCACTTTTTTTTCAAAAAAAAAAGTTATTTCTTCGGCGTACTTGTAAACATAATAACGATTTAATCGTCATTCGCAGAGTTTGCGAACAGAATATACGACAATGAGATAGAAAAACTAGGAAATGGAGAAAAAAATTCCATACAACAACGAGGAGAGAAAAAAAAGACTACACTCGAAGCGCAATGTAAACAAGACATGACAGAAGTTTTATCAGCTTTAAGCTCGGTAGACGTTAAATATCCTAAATGGGAGTTACTATTCGTCGTAATTTATCCCTCTAAACGAACAAAAGTAATGCGTTTTTCAACGAACAATCGACAACGGCCTAAATAACCCGAACCGATATAACGCTTTAATTTAAGACCACCGTCCTGTTATTTTCGATTTTTCTTCTCTCAGCTCTCGGCAGCCAGTTCGCCTTTCTCGTTAGGCTTCTGATGTTCCTTTTAAGACCCCCCCTGCTCCATTGCCGCGTATTCCACCCATCGTCAAACGTATACTATCGCACATGCACACGTAACCATATCGTGTATTAGAGGAACGAAAAAGCATTCGAGAAAATCACTTAACACGCTTATTATTATTTCCCTGCTCGTTTGAAGGATCTTCTCTGCGTATTATTTGCCAAGGGAAAAAACCAACTGAATGCCAATTATCGTCCAGTAACAAACTTTGTTTTTCTACAGCACGAGATCTAAAAATGACGACGCGACGTGAACGATTTCAAAATCCGCCGCATTACGATATAAAGCTCGCTCTGCGAAAATTCCCGACACATAATCGCCCGCCCTGCGTTTAACTCGTTTAATCGGTTATTTTACCGGCGTGTTATAAGGAAAAAGCCAATTTTATTCAATTTCGCCGCACAAAACCTCCTGCTGACGGCGTCGCGCTCCACGTTCGAAGAAACCATTAGTTTCTTGTTTCAGTTTCTTTTACAGGTGACTAAATTTTTAGAATGTAACTTGACATTGGCTGGATAGGAAAAAATATTGGGAAATATGCGAATGTTGCAGGCGCTGGATCAGGCGAGTGATGCTTCTATTCGATTCATTTTTGTAGAGCTGAGAAAATATTTTTGAAATGGGGGAGGGGGAGGGATCGTTTGTTGCAAAAAGAATGCCAATATTTTCTGGAGGCTTCAAATCGGCTCCAAACCACTTCTAATCCATTCGAAGGGTCATTTCGCTGTTTGCCTTGATTAGATCAAGTTTTCATATTTTGCAGGGCCATGGTATTCCAAAATTCGAAATATGAACTTGAGCTTCAAAATTCTTGGAAAGGGGTTATATGTACTATTTAGATGTTATTTCGATACATTTTTGTTTCGGCCAAAAATGTTACTGCAGGTTGGGATGCCTCCTTGACAAAGTAGTTCGCGTTATTTTGAAAAAATAGCAATGACATACTTAGTAGTATAGGGTCTCAATTTCACGAAAATACACATCCGCTCGACTGAGCTGTAAAAAGCAATTTTATGATTAATTCGTGTTCCAGACATTACAACAAACAAATTTAGCCCAGATGCCTTTTTTACCCCTCCCCCTTTTCTGAGGGTCCATCCCCCTTTCTAAAAAAGCCTGTAGCGCTTCTCCTATGGGTTCTAGTGAAAAAAATTTCCCACAAAAGTTGCCCCTCAACAGCTCAGCTACAAATTACTTTCTATAGAAAATCCAATTTGGGGCCACCGGTGCCCCTCAAATTTGAAAAAATTATTTCAAAAAATCATAAAAACCTGGTTTTTTTCATTTTTACTTACCGAAAAGTTTCTAAGATGAGTCAAATTTGTAAATAACCAAAAGTATTCAGAATTAAATTTCCTATTTGGTGAGTTAATCACGACTATTTTCGTCCCGCTCCCCGTTACATACAGGCCCACCCCCCTCCCACACATCAAAAGTTTCGGTCTTCTAGAAAAATTTCCCAGCAAAAATATATTCTTCACCACTTAATCTACAATTTCGGTCATTATAAAAATTATTTTTTGAGCAATCCCTACCCCTGAAATTCGAAAAATATCCCTTAAAAATACATAAAAATAAGTTTTTTTACACTTCCAATGCAAAGCTTTAAAGATAATTATGTAGACAGAAATTGAGGGGAAAGTGTCTAAAAATCGTAATTTTTAATTTCCAGTTTTGTATGAAGAGGCAACCTGTATGTAACGGGGAGCGGGACGAAAATAGTCGTGATTAACTCACCGAATAGGAAATTTAATTCTGAATACTTTTGGTTATTTACAAATTTTACTCATCTTGGAAACTTTTCGGTAAAAATGAAAAAAACCAGATTTTTATGATTTTTTGAAATACTTTTTTCAAATTTGAGGGGCACCGGTGGCCCCAAATTGGATTTTCTATAGAAAGTAATTTGTAGCTGAGCTGTTGAGGGACAACTTTTGTGGGAAATTTTTTTCACTAGAACCCATAGGAGGAGCGCTACAGGCGTTCTTTAAAAAGGGGGTGGACCCTCGGAAAAGGGGGAGCGGTAAAAAAAGGCATCTGGGCTAAATTTGTTTGTTGTAATCTCTGGAACACGAATCAATCATAAAATTGCTTTTTACAGCTCAGTCGAGCGGATATGAAATTGAGACCTGACTATAGTTGCCGAAGCTGATTTTCAATTTTTGATAAATTTTTGTTTAATTAAAAATCACCTTTTCGAGTAGGTTTCTAGTAAAATTGGCAAAAAATATAATTCCTAACTAATATGGAACTCCTGAAACCGAATTCTACCAATTCTAGTCATTTTGGAGCTTCCGGTGAAGTTCTGATTTCCTGTGGCATTTTTAAATTCCTTCAGAAAGTGAGAAAATTTACTCGAGTATCTGGTTCAAACTTTTTCCAAGTAATTTAGGGAAAGAAAATCATACCATTGTCATAATTTCCAGACGGATATAATGATATTAATGATGTACTGATTTTAAATTGATAGGATTTGTAGAAAAAATGACGTTAATAAAATTGCCTAACCGATTTGCCGTAAATACGCGACCTACGTATTTACGGCGAATTCGATAGGCAACTTAAGTAACGCGACGCTAATTCGGTGACAGCGCAATCAAACCTGAAATTTAAATACTTCCATGACGTCATTTTTTTCACCTTTTTAGTTGTTTCGTTGGCGAGTCGAAATATACTCACCGAAAAGATTATTATTTTCGATATTTTTAAATTGTGTAATTTTCAACATTTTCTCAATTTTTTTCCGACACTGAAATTTTTTCCCAACATTTTATCGAACTCAGAAATTTTTCCTCAAATTCCTTTCAACTCGAATTTTTTCGAAATTTTTTCATCTTGGAATTTTTTAAAACTTTTCAAGCTATAAATTTTTTCCTGTGTATTACACAAAACTAAAATTTTTTGAATTCTGAAATTTTTTCTTTAAAAGTTTTCAAACACTAAAATTTCCTATCAAATTTCTTTCACATTCCAAGAATCTAAGATTTTTTCTCAAAACTTTTCCGAACTACATTTTTTCTAAGAATTATGTTTTTTAGAAAATGATATTTGAAAATTTTAAAGTTTGTAAAAAATTTTGAAAAGTCGTAAATTGGCAAAAAAAAATAGTCACATTTTGTGATAGCAACACAGCCGAAGGGCTAAACAAAAAACTATGTATAGTGGCAATGGATAATGACGTCATGGAGGTATTTCAGTTCCAGGTTTTACTGTGCCATTGATTCGATGTTGGCACGTACGTACAAAATTATTTCTCAGGAAGCGTGCAGATTGACTTCGGCAGCTAATCGTACGATCCTCGTTTCCTTTGAATGATGTTTTATGAAAATGGAAATTTCCAGATTTCGGTAGGTGTAGGTACCTACTTTTGAAAAATGGTTATTTTTGGACAACGGTAAAAAAATCTTGAAAATTCGCCAGAGTCGTTTAAGGTTTGGTAAGACGTACTTTCGAAAAATGAGCCCAAAAGCTTCGATCGTATTTCTTGGATTTTTGTATTTTTCAAAAATTGGTTATTTTCAAGGGCAAAATTTGATTAAATTCAAAAAGACCTTAGAATTTTGCGGAAAATGTGTATTTTGGGGTACTTGAGGTCGCCGGGTTGCTGATCAGTGGCCCATCGGTCCTCGTGACGGGGTCGAATGTGCATTTTCTAGGCTTAAGAAGGTCTTATATCGAGAATTACCCATTTATAAAAAATAAATATTTTTGAGGATAATGGTCCAAAAAAACAAAAAATGTTAATTTTACTTAAAAATTGGATTTTTTTTTGAAAAATGGTACTTTTACCAAGTACCTACCTAATAACAAAACTATAGCAAAATTGATCAGATTGACTGGTCTTATGCCTAGTCGATGGGAAAGATCGTTTCTCATCTCGACTTTCGCCATTTTCCTCAAAACTACGAGCATATTTTCAGTACGTAAAATACACGTTTTGTAGCGAAACGTTACAAACCACAACGATGAATACAATAGGAGAAAATCTCAATAAAAATTAGTCTGCTACAAAACACGGTTTAAATAATCGGATATTTTCTATTTCGAAAAGAAAATTTCGAGGCTCATTTCAATTTCTTGAAATTGAATTGATTATCTCCTCTCTCCGTTTAGTCTGATTCCCTCGCATCGAAGAAGCACAGAATAAACTTTTTGGGCACCGAATACTTTGTTCATTTATTATCAACTCGCGACGACCGAACCAGCCATATTCCTTAGAAAATTTTCAAATTACCGATGGTTTTCGAATTTATAAAAATTCTCTTTATAAATAAGCCATTGAATCATACGAGAAGCCGTACAATTAAAGAAAAGCTTCGGACGAAATCACATTTACTTTAATCACGCTTATCGATTTATTTCTCTTTCAGATATTTTCGCTTTGGCCGCGTTCGCTTCGGGTAAAATAAATAAGGGTAATATTTCTTTGAAAAGGCCAAAAATGAAAAAGTTGATAGCGAGTTGAATTGAAATAAAAAGCAAAACTCATTATAAATATTTACAGTACTTGATTGAAAAAACAAAACTGACTCATTCAAAAAGTTTCGCCAATATTGGAGTTTTTTTTTGGAAAATATATTTTTGAATAAAGAAATCCCTTAGTTGGGTAATAAGAAGCGAACTCGACGATGAGAATTTTCTCACTCTCTTTTGACAACGTAGCACTGCGAAGTTTTTCGTTTCAAACGTGTCAAAATACTCGGTCGTGGTAAAAAATTCGTGGCAACTTGGCAGAGCTGTTCCATATCAACTCGAACCAAGAATGAGATCGAGTCTTTCGATTTTGCTCAAATTTTTTTTACGAGTTCTCCTTGATGATCTATTCACATAATAACGATAATTTCCCTTCTAAGTCTCAAGAGGGCTGGGAGGGCGAGCCACGTAATTTTTATGCAATTGATTTTTTGTCAAATTACCGAACTTGAAGGCTCATATCCCGAGATCGGGTGTACTTGGGGGAAAACTGTTTGCGGAGTTCGAAATAAAATTGACAGGAGATTCAAAAACAATGATCACATTTTGAAAAGCTTGAAGTTGAACTTTGGAGGTGAAAAATGAACTTTCATGATAAGCACAAAAGGTCAAAACTACAATTTAACAATCTGAGGAATTACAGTTAGTAGCCTTTTTTACCCCTTTTCAACCAATAAATTTTCAATATGAGATCTTTACACCTCTGGGGGATACAGGGGTCCACAATTATGACCAAAATTCTAAAAAATCGAAAAAAATGAAGTAACGCATCGATTTCTACCAACTCGAAGCGCTGGGTTCGAATATGTACTCAGTTTTTTCATCAGACTTCTATGAACCCTACTCTCTCTATTGGCCCCTTGAAAAAGTCAAAATTCAAAAAAATGAAAGATAACGTGTGACCTGTCGTTTGTTAGGTTTTTGAGAGCACTAAGTTCGAATATTTTCTTATTTCTTAGATTTGACCCTTCAGTACCCTCCTAGCCTCCCAATTTTGGAGAAAAGCATGTTTAAAAAACACCTTACGCACCCTGCGTAAGGTAACCGACTTTTCACCTATAGTCTCATATACCTACTTAAACCAGCATAATTTCATTAATGTACGAACCAACATCAATTGTTTCTCAAATAAAAATAAAAGTCTGCAAATAATTTAAAAAAAAGTATTTTCTTTACTTAAATGGAAAGAGGGAGCAAGTTTGAAATTTTGAACCCCTATGTTCTCTCATGTTACCAAATGCGTCTAGGGGAGTTCAAATTGAAAAATTAAGGCCAAATTTGAAATTATCAACCCGAATTACATATAATTTATGCTTCTTTTCAATTTATTACTCGAAATTAAAATTTTGGCTTAGTACCAAAGTTCAAAATTTTGGAACTCGATATCCCTCATGTCCATAGAGACATCTAGGGGGATTCGAATCGAAAAACTAAGGCCAAATTTGAAATCAGCACCCCGAATTACATAAAATAGTATTCCATTTTTCAAGTGAGTGCTCGAAATTAAAATTTTGGCTTTGTACCCAGTTTCAAAATTTTAGACCTCTATGCCCTTTCACGACCATAGGAGCCCAAGGGGGGAGAGGTTCAAATTGAAAAACTTGGGACAAATTTGAAATCTGCAACCTAGATTACATAATAACGTAGGTGATGCTACTTTTCAAGTTATTACTCAAAATTGAAATTTTGGCCTAATACCAAATTCAAAATTTTGGGCCCCTATGCCCCCTCATGTACATAGGGGAATGTGGGGGGAGGAGGAGGGTGAAATCGAAAAAAATCGAAAAACTGTGACCAAATTTGAAATCAGAACCCCAAATTACATAGAATGTAATTTTCAAGTTATTGACGAAATTGAAATTTTGGCCTTTCCCTCCCCCATCCCTTCAGGCATCCTTATATCCCTAGAGCCATCTAGGTAATTCAAATCAAAAAACAAAGACCAAATTCGGAATCAGCGATCCAAAATATGTCAGATTATGGCGTTTTATCGAATTTTGAATGCTAAAATGTAAAATTTGAGTTTTGGACCCTCATTACGCCCTTTGGGAACCGTTTTTTGAGCAAAGAAGGCGTCCCCAAAAAAAGTGAGCATTGGAAATTATAGAGAATTGAATTTTTTTTCGTTAATTTGTCATTAGATTTTTTTGAGAGGCTTAGTTTTCAAGTTATTCACGCTCAAAGTTCAGATACAAAATTCAAACCTTCCTCTGTCACCTCTGAAAATCTCAGCTCAATTTAGTCCGGCATATGGAATTAGGAAACTCCCCCCCCCCTCCCGCCGATTCTCTGGGACCTATTTTTTTCTTGAAGGGGACATCCTAAGGAACATTTTAATCATGGGTGCCCGAAAAAAAAGTTGGCTGTAGACACAAATTGGCGGCCAATTTGATGGACAAGTCGGTCCAAATTTCACATTTCGCCCAGTAACTCAAAAACTAAGGGACTTAAGATAAAATTTATAATACCAAAAAATGTTCCACACAAAATTTTCAACATTTTTGGTCATTACGTCGGCGCGTGAAATCGTAGCGTTCGCGAGATACACGCGCGTGAAGTTGCGCATAGTCATTTTCAATGAATAATATTGCCTCCATTGAGGTTTACTTTACACGTATACTGGGTCATTCTATCACGATTCAACGGGAGTTTGACTCTTCAAAGTACCGATTTTGGTAAAAAAAAATTATAGACTTCGATCATTTACAATTTACAGAATTACCTAAGGGGGGGGGGGGTGTCCATTTTCGCGACTTCGCGTGAATTTACCTATCCAACTTTGGAATCTTAATCTCAAAACTAGAATTAGGTACTCAGAATCCAATTATTTGCGCTGTTAGAAAATACATATATCTAAAGTAAATTTGTTTCAAAATCAAAACAGAAATTTGAGATTTTTCATGAAAAACTCAACTTTCAAATATTTCAAAATACTAATACCTAGAACCTCATTGAAATAAGCTGAAAATATCAAGAATGACCTTTAACATGGTTGAAGTCCTATATTGTCAATGATTTGCATTTTGGAATCACGCGAAATCGCGAAAATGGATGCCCCTCCCCTCCCCCTAGGTAATTCTGTAAATTGTAGATGATCGAAGTCTATAATTTTTTTTTAGCAAAATCGGTACTTTGAAGAGTCAAACCCCCGTTGAATCGTGATAGAATGACCCAGTATACGTGTAAATCTCAATGGAGGCAATATTATTCATTGAAAACGACTATGCGGAACTTCACGCGCGTGTATCTCGCGAACGCTACGATTTCACGCGTCGACGTGATGACCAAAAATGTTGGAAATTTTGTATAGAACATTTTTTGTTATTAGCCAATTTGTATCTACAAGCAACTTTTTTTTCGGGCACCCATGATTAGAATGTTCCTTAGGATGTCCCCTTCAAGAAAAAATAGGTCCCAGAGGATCGGTGGGAGGGGGGGGGTGCAGAGTTTCCTAATTCCAAATGTCGGACTAATTTAAAGCGTTCTGCAATTTTTATTTCTTTCATTCAAATTTCTAAAATTTCTATCTTTTTCATTCAAATTTCTCAAAGTTCAAAGTTAGATATCTCGAAAACGGCTGAATGGATTTTAAATCGGTTTAAAAATCTCAAAATTTCAATCTTTCCTCTACAATTTGTGATAGGTCTCCCTTTCTGAAAGTTCACAGCTTCTGAGTTTAATCAAGGACAAAACGAGACATAAACGTATGTATATAAATTGGCAAAAAATTGCAATTGCATAAAAATTACGAAGCCCACCCCTCGCCTCCTTGAGGGTTAGAAGGGAAATGATCGCCGTTATTCAAAAAGACCATCAAGAGGAACTAGTAAAAAATTTTGAGCGAAATCGGAAAAACCGACTTCATTTCTGTATCTAGTTGGTACGGAATAGTCCGGCAGGATTACGCGTATTCTTAATACTTAATATTATAAGACTCGACTCTTACGTACGTATCGTTGTCTATTGTTGAGACGGCGCTGAAACGGAATATACTTGGATATTTCAATTTATTAACGACGATTAAGCGAGCAAAAGCATCGTCACGGCTTAAGTATGGCAACGGAATGGCGAAAAGATTGATAAGGGGAAAAAACTAGAAACAAAGCATTTAATTAAACACTTACCAGCAACAAAAATGCTCCGAAGGCGACGCAGAAAACTAATGGACCAGCTAAATCAGCATCTTGTAAAATATAAGCATCAGTGGCGCGAAACGGATTCAACACACTCAGCGTCTACAATGATGGAAAAAAATTACGTTAATAAATCAGCTCGCCTTTGAATACGCGTGTAAATTTCAATGTAACTTACAAGTACGAGTATAAAAGTATATTACGGGCGGTAGTTTGGGAAAAATATTCAACGCCAAATAAGACGTCTTAGATTCCCCTCCCCTCCCGCCGCTGTTCCATCCCAGCCCTGCTGATGCTGCCGGCAACCAGGCCGCTGCACCGTTTAACTAAATCGCGAACCTTGAAAAATAATAACGACGACGACGAGCTTTACTCGACGTCGAATAAGTAGCCGGCGTCCCTCGGGGCAAAGACTTTGATCGGTTCTGGGAAAAGCGAAGGCGCGGTTGAGTAAATCGGCATGGCACAGGATACGTATACGAAGGTACGTATAGTAGGTATATGATGCCGAACAACGAAGCGCCTGGCTTGATATTTGGCAGCGGAATTTTCCGCGACCGTTAATCTGTTTCATATTTTCGACGTGAAGCCGACGTGTTAAATAGTTTTAGTTCATTTTTCTCGATAACGTTATACGCGTAAACTTGTCTTAAAGCGTGTTTCCTGGTTTTGATATTAAACGATTTTTCAAAAAGCGTTGAAACGCGATTACATCGAGAACTGTCAGTCAGATGAGTAGACGCGGAATTGAGGAAAGGAGATTTTACCAGCTTCGGCATTTCGCTTCTTTCGCTTCTCCCCCTCCCCCCTTCGTCTTTCCACTCTCGTAGAGAGAATTAGCAAAATTCCATAATTACCGGAGTCTCAATCGTAAAAGTTTAGTTTAGAATTCTTTTTCGAAAAAAAAGCTCGCAGAAAACGAGAATTTTTATAAAATTCGTAATCTTTAACGCCTTGTTACGCCGAAATGCTAGCTGGCAAAAGTTTTTTCGCTGCCAAAGCATTCGTAAATAAAAGTTTAATATTTTTTAGTTTTTAAATTAGCTCCCAAAGAAATTAGTTCGTTTGGCAGAAGAAAAAAAAAGTAAAAGTTGGTAAGTACAAAAAGAGGAGCATTTGTAGCGTACCTAATTTTTCGATACACTTTCTCCCTGGTCCCCTGCGTCGTGTTCGCGACTTTATTCGTCGTACCTAGAGGAATCGATTAGCAGCGAAACGAAGAGTGAGAGATTCTTTTATGGGGTTTTAATACAGTACGCGTAATTCGCTTAAAATTTAGCTTCGATCATACGTGGAAAATGAAAATGATTCGCTTGAAGTGTACATGAAGTTTGAACGAGAATGAAATTTTCGAAAAGAGAATGTTTCAAAAACCCATGATTGAAAAAGCCTAGTTCAAGTTGATTTTTAGATTTGGATTATATTTTTGAAAATTTTTAAAGCGCGTAGTTTTTCAACGAAAAAGTTTCTAAAAAGTGAAGTCCAATATTTATTGGTTAAATTGCCATCTTTGGCCTAATTTATTAAATATTTTGATTTTTGTTTCATCACTTACATAAAATAAATACACGAAGCATAAAAGAGAAGATTTTTTTTTTTTGGTAGGTAAGAAGAATTATTGATTTTACATTCGAACCAACATTTAATAAAGTTTTCAACTCTAAAAATTTTTCTCAATTTCTTTAACTTGAAATTTGTTCTCAAAATTTTTTCAATTCTTGGCGAATAATGATCCATTTTTGAATAAAGTAATTATCAACTTGCAACTTGAAAAGAAATATATCTAACTAATTCAGAAAATTTATTTTTTGAACAAATTTTTTACAAAATATTTTCCCTTTAGGTATGTAGAACTATAGTGATGATAAAAATTAGTTTTTGTGACATTTTGAAAAAATTATTTCACGATTTCTACAATTTTTCAAAAATGACTTCTCATTTTTTCTAGATTTTCAAAAAAAATTTCAAGTTTTTTAGACCTTTCAATAAGTAATTTCATCCTTCGAAAACATCTCATTGCGATTAGATTGGTTGAAATTTAAAATCGCTCGATCTAATCTCGGTCAGATTGGCTAAAGTTTTAGATAGATCAATATGATTTAAATTGGTTCAATTTTTAGAATTTAGATCATTTCAAGCTAATCCCTTTTCCATCGTTTTTGAATAAAGAACCAGAGACAACTATTTTCAAGAAATGAAGAACTGTCATTTTTGTCGTTTTTTGAAAAACGACAGGAAACGACTGTCTTAAAATATTTGAAAATGGTCATTTTTCGTCGTTTTTTTGAAAAAGAATAAGGAAACGATGGGTTTAGAATATTTAAAAATAAGTCGTTTTTCGACGTTTTTGAAGAAACGGCCAAAAATAATCATTTTCCAATTTAGATCATTTCAAACTGGGCCCTTTTTCATCCTTAAATACTGTCATTTTCGTCGTTTTTTGAAAAAAAAACACGACAGGAAACGACGAATTTCGAATATTTAAAAATATTTGTTATTCGTCGTTTTTTGAGAAACGACAAGAAACGACGGATATACAAAATTGAAAAATGGTAGCTTTTCATCGTTTTTGAAGAAACGACCAGAAATTACTTTTCAAACTAGGCAGAAATTACCAATAACAGGAATTTTTCATATGAAAATATATTTTAATTTATTAAAATTGTATACCTATTACTCGTATTGAAAATTGAGAAAAAAATTTAAAGCGTTAAAATGGTCGACATTTTTTTGATGAATTGAAGAAAAATCTTCAACATATCATATTCATGATTAAGAAGCTTCCGGATCGATAGAATTGAAGACCAAATTAATCAGATAGAAAATAATGTGATGGAAAAGTAACAAAACATCCTAATATAACGAGAGACTTCGTCGAAAAAAAAAATTCGTCGACATCGAAAGGTAAAAATTCAGAAATGAAACCGGAAAGGAAAAAAATTCTATTTGCATAAATCAAAAAATAATACGACTGACGAATAACCCGTCCTTGCCGAACAAGCTGAAACTTAGCTCACTAAAAGAGTTTGTCATCGAATTTTCAGTACCAAATTTTAAGTCGCCCAAGTTGATTATGGAACTTTCTAGGACAATTCCAGTATTCTGGAGAAAAGTAATTTTTTTTAACAGTCAATGGCGTTGGAAGTGGGGGGGGGGGGTAAAGTGGGTATAGAGACTTGGAATACTACAAAGATTTTACGTATGAGCAGGAGGTAAAAGGGAACCTTCTTTGGCACTATTGCTTTTGGCTTCCAAAATTTTGGTTACGAGGATTTTGAAAATATTCTTTTTACTCTTGCTCAAATCCAAGCATCACTCTACCTAAAATTCCTCAATCTTTGGTACCTAAGTATTTTGAGGAATATTTTCTGTAAAAATTTCGATCCTTAATAAATATATGTATCACTTTTTACTCAATATTTGAATGAGAATAAAAATAACACAAGTCAACAAAAAAAAAAAGTTCTGTGTTTCAGTTCTCATGGCCAAATTCTGATTCTAGACATCAAAATACACTAATATGCTCATTCGTGGCTTCCAAAGTTTGCTTGGGGGATGGGGGAGGGGGGCAAAAATGTGATTTTTCAAAAACAATACACACAAATTTGAAAAAATTTGAAAACAAATTTGTTGATCCAACCTTATAGAAAATTTTACGCTGAATCGAATGCCACAAACCGCAGACCTCTATCTCTTTTAGAGAAAAAGTTACGGTTAAAATTTTTCTAAATTATGTGAAAAAATCGCATTTTTTCCCGCCTTGCTCGCCAAAAAGTGGGATTTCTGAGAAATCTAAGCGTTCTACGACCATAATTATCATGAACAAAGTTGTAGAGAATTAAATTTCCCATCGGATATGAGCATTCAGATTTTTCCGGGAGGCGTGATTTTCGAGATATTCTCGAGTAAAGTTGAATATTAGTTGAGGCAATTGAGAAAAAAAGAGAAATGAAGCAATTTTTGGCTGTCAAAAGTGTTACAGCGAAAAATTGTGGGAGATCGTGGTAACTTTTAAAGATTAGTCGCCTTCCACAATTTTTCGCTGTAACACTTTTGACTGCAAAAAATTACTTCATTTCTCTTTTTTTCTCAATTACCTCAACTAATGTTCAACTTTACTCGAGAATATCTCGAAAACTACGCCTCTCGGAAAAATCTGAATGCACTTATACCATAGGAAATTTAATTCTCTACAACTTTTATCATGGTCATTATGGTCGTAGAATGCTTAGATTTCTCAGAAATCTCACTTTTCGGTGAGCAAGGCGAAAAAATGCGATTTTTTCACATAATTTAGAAAAGTTGCAACCGTAACTTTTTTCTAAAAGAGATAGAGGTCTGCGGTTTGCGGCATTCGATTCAGCGTAAAATTTTCTATAAGATTGGACCAAAAAATTTTTTTTTTCAAATTTTTCCAAATATTTCTCAAATCCGTGTGTACTATTGTTCTTGAAAAATCACATTTTTGGCTTCCCCGTCCCCAAAGCAAACTTGGAACAAAAAAATTATTTTCCCCTTCATTAGATACATAAAAAGCAAGCCAAATTTCGTAATCGGAACCCAAACACAAAAATCGTGTTGACTTGTGTAATCAATCAAAACTAAAAGTTTGAGCTTTTGCACAAGAAGTTCAAATTTCAAGTTTACGAAAAAAAACTGCCAAACAAGCAAAATAAGAGAGTTTTGGTCGAAAAAAACCTTATAAAATTTTGAAAAATTCACGTATTTTTTTTGAAAAAACGACAACGAGTATTTTTTTTTGAAAATGACATTCAAAAACTTGGGATTTTTCGCGGATTTTCCAAATATTCCAGAATCAAAATTGCCTTAAGTTTGCGCTCCAAAATTTGGATTTAAAAAAATCAAAAAAATCACGGAGCTTCCAAATTGAGAATTTTTAATAAAAATTGGAATAGCAGGCAGCCTGGAATTTTATAACTATTCAGTATGAATAAAATTTACATCTACAGCTTCCAAAGGCAACAGCATTTTTTCATCCTTCCACAGACGTTTCCAAGTAATTTTAATGTACGTATCGCGCTCTCCGAAATACGAGGATGTAAACTATGTATCGAATAATTGCGCTATCTCGCCATGAGAAAGCGTTCGTGTCAACACCTCAACAACGCTTAAGCTCTGGCCAATGTGAGTGAACCCAATATCAGGATGACATCTGTGCAAGACGATGGAAAAAAATTCGCACCGTCGCGTCGTATTTCATTACTCGGGCGGACGTGATTTATAGGTTTTACAAGATGTTCTAAATCAAACGAACGCCGCGCCGCCGCGCCGAGCAGCGGCTATGATACCAAAAGGTGGAGCAACAATTCAAATTATATTTATTAGCAACGGCTAAGGAGAAAAATTTCGTCTACACGGGTTGTAGATGTGCGGTGCTGAAGGAACAGTATGGAACGTATGGGAGGCGAGGAGCAGCACAATACAGTACCAGTAATACCTACACACAAAGACAGATCAGAGCAGGGTTTGATAAACAGCCTGCAAAGGACAGCTATAAATTGTACCTTGGCGAATGGAATCAGCACTCCTTGGAAATAATTTTCGCGTAAATTTATCGTTTCTAGTCGAACTGATTCCATTACTCGACAGTTTGGTAATAAATTCGAAAAATTAGTTTATTATTAGTTCGGCGTTATGTACTAAAAACGCGCCGGCGGCCGCACGCTGCAGCGTCGCGTCGCCTCCTAATTCTCTCTATTATCGAAAAAGAAGAAGAAGAGGAAAAAACGAAATATGGAACTCGTTATTTTTCGACTCGGTACTCCCTCTCTCGTTTTCCTTCCGACACTTAAACTCGTAGCCGATGATTTGTTGGCTTTTAAAACGATTATTTGTGGCGAAAGATTGTGTTAGTGGCATGTTCCTACGGATGAATAATAAGCTCGCAAAATCGACGGCAGCGGCGGCGCGGAGCGGCGTAAAGCAACAGCAATCAACATCCCTCTGTGTTCTATAATGACTATACCTATACTCCGATTATATTACTCGTACCTGATCATTTTCCGTCGTAAAATGCCGCCAACCTGGTAAAAAAGGCCAATTTTTTTCGGTCGTTTTAACCAAAAAAAAAAAGATATTTTTACAAGCTCTGTGTCTTATATATAGGTACTTATTAAAATGACGATCTATAAAAGTTCTTACTGCCGTATTTCACCATTTAGTTTACAATATCCTGTAAAATTTTACTACTGGTTTTTTATTATCAACCGTTAAACTATAAACGGCTCGTTTGATCGACTTGTTGCTGATCTTCGCGTCGTACGCCATCGTTTGAAAATTTTTTTAAATTTATTTCAACGGCTTAGATAGACTTTGTTTACTGCATCGATAATCGTACATTCTCAAGTGATTACCTACACTTTGTTTTCATATCGTTTCGTTTAATTTATGATTGAATTTCGAATTACATGAGGGTACTGAAAAAAATAATTTAAATCCAATGCACCTTCGAGTTTTTGTAATGTATTTCTTATAAAGAATATCTAAGCATCAAATTTTCAATTCAGGATATCTAATGTTGAAATCCTAGCGAAAAAGTATGAGCCAATCATTGACTTTATGTACTCTATGGTCTAAGGAGCCAATACAGGGTGGGGCAAGTACTTAGAATATTCCAGTTTGGTGCCACTGTTATTTGCTGACGCATTGTTAGAAAAAATATCACAAATATGATCAGAAAGTGGAAGGGATGCCATTTAATTATCTATATAGTTTTTGTGTCTTAACAATATTGTGTATGCGATGAAGTGATTAGACCAAAATAGAGAATTTTTTGCAATATTATATTATGCAATTAGAGAGATGAAGTTATTTTCGATGAATTATGAGGTTTATTGCCCGAGCGAAGCGAGGAAAATAACTCAAAATTAGTGTTGTGAGAACCAAATTATTTGGTTTCCGTTCGGTTCTGTTCCAAAAGAAAAGTTTGTTCTCAGTTTTGGTTTTTGGGGTTTTATTCTTGTTCTTGCTTCTGTTCCGTTCTTTTCTTTTTTAGCAGCTTTGTTTCAGTTCTGTTTCTGTTCTTCTCATGTTCTTGTTTTGGATTATGTTCCAGAAACTGTTCTTTTTCGTTCTTTTCAGTTTTCTGTGTTTTTAAAGGTTTTTTTTTTGTTAGTCTTTATTAAATTCCATTCAATGAAAAATCAACATCAAATCTTCACTTCACCCTTCAAAAACTTAAATTAAATTGAATCAAAACAAAAATAAGAACAAAAAAGAACAGAAAAGAACAGAATTTTGTAATTTTTGTTTCCAGTTTTGTTTCTGGTTTTTCTACATTTCAATTTTTTGTTCCGAGTTTTTGGTTCTTGTTCTGTTCTTTCATTTTTAGGTTTCAGTTCTGTTTTTGATTTTGTTCATCCAAAAATAGTGTCAATTTTGTTCTTGGTTCTAGTTCCCATTTCCGTTCTTTTTAGTTCTCACAACAATTGTCAAAAATCATTAATCTCCTAAGTTGCATACAATATTTTTTGTTATAGAGGGAGACCCCCTCTATAATGAAAAGAATTTTTTGAGACACATACTTTAGTATTGGCAATTCGATTTGAAGTGGCTGAATCTATCGGAAGTTAGTGGAACTAAGAAATTTATACACAAACCGCGGCAAACCGAGGGGGATAGCATACATTGGAATATATGGAAGAAATTAGGTTTTCTTGATTTTCAAGAAAAACTGTAAGTTTTTATGAAATTTAGTAAATCTACGACCTCTAGAGAATTTCAATAGCTTCAATTTATGTCCAAACAAAATTTTTCCAAAATCCCACCGTTTTCCATAAAAATCCAAAAAACGTATATTTTCCCATATACGCAATGTACGCTATCACCCTCGACTTTAGCGCTTCCCGTGAGCGTCGAATTGCCAATATTTGGGCTCTATAATAGAATCCAATGGAGGTTCATTGGCGGAGATACAGCGCCAAATCGCACTAGGGGAGCCAGCAATGATTAGACTACGGAACGTCACATGTAGTAGGAACATCTCCAGAGGGACAAGGAAGAGGCTAATACGATCACGTGTCTTCTCTGTATTTATATATGTGGTAGAGACATGGATGATGAAGGCAGAAGACAGCAGAAAAATTGAAGCGTCTGTTTAAAAAAACAACCATAGTCTAGAATCTGTATATGAGAAAGGAGACATAGGTGTGTCAAAAAAAAAAAGGTTACACTTGGGTTCCTTTTCTCATATACAGATTCTGGATTATAATTGTTTTTTAAATGCTTCAATTGATGCCTTTGAAATGTGGGTCTGCGGAGAATGCTGAAGATACCCTGTACTGCAAGACGAAAGAATGTATCCATCGTCAACAAACTGGATGAGCCAGTCAGGCTAAGTGTTCTATGCGAGAGACATAAACTAGGGTATTTTGGTTATATTATGAGAAGAGAGGATGGAAACCTGGAGAAAGATGTCCTTTTTGGTAAGGCACCTGGCATAAGAGGGAGAGGAAGATCTCCAACCAGGTGGTCAGGCAGCATAAGAGCACGAATGGGATCGGTGGTTGGTGCTGCGAAAGGTGCAAAGGACCGAGACCAGTGGTGCAAACTAATTGGGGCAGTATGGTCGTTCACAACTGAAACCTCATGATAATGATGTTACTGACAGCACCATCGATGATTTAAAACTCATTTTAGTTCAGTGAGAAGAAATTTTCCCTCTTGTCCCACTATAAGAAGATGGATACAACAGTTTGAAAACAACGCCTCTGTGTAAGCAAGTACATAATATTATTTTGAAGTCTCCAATGTTTCACACTGATCCGTGAACATCTGCCCATAAACATTCATTATGATTAGGCCTCGGAAAACCCTACAGAAATTTCTAAAAAACTGCTTCACGGTCACATGATTACAGTATGACGTGGTTTCAGCTCACATGGCATAATTGGACCTTATTTTTTTGGAAAAAGATGGAAAACCCGTATTTAATAGTGTGTCTAATACATCAAAACGTTAGAAAAATTTTTGAAGTTTGCTTTAAATTGAAGGAGAATTTTGAAAAAGATCTATTTTTAGCAAGATGGAGTCCCATCTCACACTTGTGGACAAACAATGTTAATGCCAAAAGAAATGTCTGATGAGAGAATCATTCCAAACAGTAGTTTTATTTTGAGGCTTCTAAGATCACCAGTAATCTGAATGTATGATTTATCAATGTGGGGTTACCTTAAGCAGAAGATATAACCTACAAAAGTCTGTCATCAAAAATGTTTAAAAAATGACAACTTTTGTAAAATGTAATGATGCTCATTGCAAAAATGTTATTTTCAAAAAATAAAAATATGTGTTCATGAAATGGCATTCTTTCCTCTGTCTAACCATATGAAGGTACTTATTAGCAAACTTTTTTTCAACAATGCATCAGAAAATAACAGTGTTACCGAAGTGGAACATTTTACCCCCCCCCCCCGTATTTACAGATCTTTCTGAAAATTGAGCCGAACCCGAAAGCTCAAAGCCTTCAATAGCAATTATAACAGAGTATTTCCACCTCCTGGGCCAGCTATTTTGTCCAAAAATTTGAGAACTATAAATACAGTTGAAGTCCACTTTTGTTTCTGGCATAAACGAAACACTTTCTAAGATATTTAACTAAAACAAGGTTCGACTGGAAATATTTTCAACTTTCCTCTTCAGGAAAAGTATTTTTCCATCTGCAATACATTAACCCATAAATCCCCATACATCATATACAAAATTTCAAAAAGAAAGGTCCACACTCTTACCATCCAACAATCTCATGGAAATCTTGGATGACAGTTACCAAAACATCCAAAAAATTCTAATATCCTTTCCAACACGGATCTACAATCCTTACTCAGATATAACCCTCATTCTCAAACTCCTCTAGCTTTAGTTTCTGTATATGACGTTGAAATAATAAAAAAAAAATAGTATCAAATCGACGAATTTTTGTTTACACATGCATTTCAACTTCACAAACTTCATCTGACTCTGGTACCAGCAAAGTTCCATTTTCTAGTGCCGAACTGGAAAAATTTGATATAACAATTTAATTTAAATAAGGGACACCAAACACCATCTATGGTGAAAATTTCAAACTTCTAACATTATTCTCTTACAAGAAAACGCCCTCTCTACAGGATAACCAACGAAACAGAGTTTATTTCTTTGAAAGGTAGATACCATCATCAATACATGAAATCTCCTGTATCCTTTTCAAACCGAATACATTTTTTTTACAAAAGCTAAATTGGAATATTACGAGCTAAATTGGAATATTACGGGGAAAATGTAAATAAGTATATTTCTGCTGAAAAAGATAGAATAATATTGGAATCATGCAATTAGCTTGAAAATGTACTAAACTGAAATCGGAAACACTTACTTTTAAATTCAAAGTATTTCATCGACGTATTCAAATATAATGATTTGAGATCAATTTTTAAAAAAATGACACAAGGTAAATAAAAAAAAAGGGGTCAGAAATGCGAGAAACTATGTAAGTATAAAAATCAGGGGACAAAGGAGGGGAAATATAAATAACAATTTTATAAGTTTTATAAAACTTCTTTCCACTAATTTTCAAAACATTCACCAAAAACGCGATTTTTTCTTTTAAAGAAGAATTTTAACATTTTATTTGAAAAATTTGCGTTCTCTAAATGCCTACGTTTAGTTCTTCCAACATTTTTGATTTGATCCATAATTCGGTAGGTATAATTTTGGAAAACTTTCATTAGGGATTCTTACGCCAATATTTCAAAAATTTGACAATTTTTTCAAATATTTATTCGGCAGCACTTCCAAAATGTCAATTTTTTGAAAATTTGATTTCTTTTACAAAAAATTAGTAAATAGTATTTAAAAATGCGAAAATTTTTTTTATTTAAAAATTTTTGAACTATGAGAAATTCATTAGAACGCTGACTTTTTTTTTATAGATTTCAATTTGGAAAACTTTTGTGGACTTTGGACATCATTTAGCAGGTTTTTAAGCAATAAAATTGCGAATTACGCAGCTTTTTTGAATATTTGACCAACTTCCACCACTCGAAAAAATCTGAAACAATTCTGAAAGGTGTGAAATACATTGAGAAATGTTTCGAAAAAAATTATGTTTCTGTCCCCACCCAAATTGTGTCCTTTAAGGCGATTTAAAATTTTCAAGGACAAATTCAAGATCATTATAGTGATTGGAAAAATCTGAAAAAATTCAGAATACTCTCCTCTAGCATCCCTAACAAGTTTGCAAAAAATCGGTTGAAAACTCGCGAAGATGAAATTTTCAACTTGAAAATCATGTCTTTTGGGGCCCCAGCCCCCTCCTCCCAGGAGTGATATAAGAATTCGGTTATACGCTCTAAAGTCATCTATCAAGACAAATCGAATGGCATAATCAGTTTGAAAAAATTCCACCATAGGCTAAACGACCCCCCCCCCCTCCCCACCACGTCAACGCCAGAGCCATTTGCAATAAATTCCAGACGTGAATAGATCTGTACAACCTTGAAAAATATTTTAGCGAAATCTTTGAACGTCGTGTTCGGATGTCAAAGGCAATTAAATACCTAACTTTCCATTGAAAGAAAAATGTCAGAAAATAATTAAAAATCCGCCAAGCAAATTATTTGGCTTTATAATAGATTATCAACACGGAAGCAAACCTTTTTTGCCAAAACAATCGCTTCATCTTCCCATTTCTGACTTCCACCAACTTCACAATGGGTTTTAGTTTAGATGTCGAAATAAAAAATTGATTAAATTCTACCATCAAATAAAACCGACATCATTCGCGGTCCGCATTAAACAGCAAACACATCTCGTTGGTTTTTTCACCATCGCATCCGGCAACAAAATATTCAAAGTAATAATAATGCTAATAAAGCATAAATGAAATCTCCGAAAGGCCTATTTGCACGTTATCAAAAACCCAGGCAGGATGTGAAAAAATGACTGCAAAGGGATTGGGAAAAAATAGACGCATCGACTACACGAAGTTAAAAATAAAAATACCATTTCTTTCGCCGTATTTGTTGTTTCGAAAATAATGAAAACTCGCTGTATACAAAAAAATAAAAAGTACCTACGGTACAAAAAAAATAAATAAAAAAAAACGCGGAACGCAGAAAGAAAAGAAAACAGTAAATATAAAAACGAGAAAAAAGATTCGAAAACCCAATAGACGACGAAAAGTTATTCAATATATTTTCACGAAAATGGGCAAAAATAGGTTTCGACATCTGTGTGTGTTTGTGAAATCGTTATTTCATAAAATCTGGCACCATCTTGAATTATTTTTCTTTACACTTTCGTAACGCGTTGCGACCCGGCTTTGGCGACGTCGTCGCTCGTAGCCCGTCTGTTTCCCTGCTCCTCGCTGCTCTCGCGGCACCTGCGTTATCAACGGATACGTAATTGAAATTTACAAATAATGACTCTGTATGGCGTATGTGAAGGAAACAGGAAAGTTTTTATACCACATACGATCGGGTTTCGTTTTGCTGCAGCGAGTGTGAGCCAGACGCGCGGTGCTAAACTTATCATTTCAATTAGTCGTACAAACCCCTATGAGAAAATACGCGTATAAACCCGAAAGAAAATCTTTCGTCGTTGGTCGGGCGACCAGCAAAGGCACGAGAAAAACAAGACTTGGAGTATTTCCGACCGAAGACAACTTTTCTCCAAAACCAGCCACCAGCTTCGGTACCAGGGCGAAACGAAATCCCACTCGATATTCGTTCGGCGTACACTTCATTAAGAAAGTTGCACAAACTTTTTTATTTCTTCCGTTGTGCCGAGTAATTTTTCACATTAATTTTTTGATTTTGTTAGTCGACGTTGGCGGCCAGGATTTACCGACTGGGTGAAGGGGGGAAGAAAGCGGGGGATGGCAAAAACCACGAATTTCTAATTACCAGTATCGCTTCAGCCACCGATATGATGCTCTTTGACGAGAAAAAAATTCGCGACGATGAAACGCTCCACGACAAAGTACCTAAGCAAATTAAACGGGACAAATCTACAAATAATTTGTTTTAGCAATTCATCTTGGTAATTTAACGCATGAACGAGTTTTAAAATTACACGCCACGATTTTGTTTCGTCTTCCAACGTGAATAAAGATTAACGCTAAAGGCCATTTAATAAATAAATATTTCCAAAGCGTAATCATCGCATTAATATTAAACGTTCCGTTATACTATGATCGAAGTACCGCCAATTAATTACCGCGATAAATTAGCCCGTGTAGTCGTTCACGTGCCGTCGAATTCAACAAATTTCAAGATAAATCCGACGCTATCAAAAAATAACTCATTCGTCTCCGATTCGTTTACCCCTAAAAGTAAATACGAGCTGGATTTTTTTATCATGTTTTTCCATTTGAAAAAGTTTATGAGCTGGGAGAGAAAAATATTGTTGAAAAATATTTTTTGCACGTAGGGTGTCCTAAAATGACTAATAGTAGGTTTCGTATGAGCCCTCATCCACCTCTGGAGCCAAAATGACATCTGATTTTTGAAATTCAATATTTTTTCAGTCAAATGAATTTTTTTGAGGGTCGATCAGTTCAAAATCAATGGAACTGGAGAGGAGTTCAAAAAGTCATGGGTTTAACCCTACGAAATTTTTTCAAATTCGCCCAAGGGGCGAAGGCAGGAAATTGAATTTTGAGGGTAGAAGAGAACACAGCGAAATTGAATCCAGAAATTAATTCAAAATGTATGTATACTTAACATGGTAATTTTTTTTAAATTTTGACAAAAATTTCAAGCCTGGAAGGTCTTGGAGAGGTCGCATCCAATCAAAATTCGAACTTGGTGTTTTCAAAAAAAAATACCTGCTCAAGTTTTGCTTTGGAGAAAAAGTTTTCGAATTATGAATACATTTTTAAAATGGTGAGATGAATTAAATTTTTTTTCAGTTAATGACTTTTTGTTGAAATATTTGATATTTATGTTTTTTTCTTTTTTCTTAATTTTAAAACTTGCTAAAAAAAAGTCTGAAAAATTATGGAAATGTCACATTTTTGAGTATGAAAATTTGATCTAATCAACGAAAAAAAATGAAATTTGGTAATACCCCCATTTTCGACTTCCCGAATCGATTGGAAGCGGTTTCAAGATGTTTCGGAGCCACCAGAAAATTTTGGAATTTTCCAGTGCGGGAACAAAGCCCATAAAAATTGTTCATATGCACTTCAGCACCTATAAAAACAAATTACTGATATTGGAGGCCTATTTGATCGATTAAAGCTCAATTTACGGAAATTTTCAACATTTAGTTCAAATTCGCATTTTTGGGCAGGATATTTTTCCGGAAAAAATTCCAAAATAGCCGATCCTTGCACACGTACCTGGGTAAAAAGCTAAAACTTGGTGTATACCCTATTATCGATTTCCCGAATCGATGGGAAGTGGTTTCGAGACGTTCCGGAACTGCCAGAAAATTTTTGATTTTTCCAGCACATAAAAAAAAGAAATTCTGAGTCTCGATACCGCTTCTATTCGATTCTGATATTATCTCAATGCATGCACATTTGGTGAATTTCTAAATTTTTTCCAGAAAAATTTCTTGCCCAAACATGCGAATTTGAACTCAAGGTTAAGAATTTTGGAAAATTGTGATTTAATCGATCAAATAAGTCACTGATATGAATAATCCGCGATTATAGGTGCTGAAGTGCATATGGGCCATTTTTATGGACTTCTCTCCAGTGCTGGAAAATTTCAAAATTTTCTGGTGGCTCCGAAAGTCTCGAAACTGCTTCCAATCGATTTGGGAGGTCGAAAATGGGGTATATACCAAATTTCAGTTTTTTTCGTTGATTAGATCAAACTTTCATATTTTGCAGGGCGGAGGTAATTTTGAACTTTCACAAATTCGCCAAAAATCGAAAAATGAACTTCAAGCACCTGAAATTTTGGATACAGGATCCTGTTATGATGTACTTTCGATTTTTTTTAGTAGGGCTCAAAATTTTGCTTCGAGTTGGGTGGGTTATCTTCCTTGTTAGAAATTTTTTTAATTTAAAAAAAAAACGACTACAATACTGACCTGACATTTTATCAGAAAGTTAGAAATTATGGTAAAAAAATTAGGTATTGAAAAGTTTGACGAATCGAATCAAATTTTAAATTTTTCTGATCATTATTGACTTTTCACGGACAAATATCCACGGACAAATTTTTGGAGTGACAACCCCCTCCTCCAACTTCTCCACCTCACTGAACTCTACTGACATATTAAGCAATACTTCGTTAGACTTGAAAAAGCTTTTTAAAACAGTTTGACGAATCCATTTTGACACTGTCCAACTTTAATGACTTTTCTTGAAAACAAATTAACATGACCTCCCAGTCCAAAGACATGTCCATATCAAAAAGTATGGTACCTTGTTGAAATCAATATAAACTTCAAAAATTTACTTTCGAGAGTAAGTTCCGAGTAGTATTTACTGAATATTTTTTTCATGATTTTTTCGCCCAAATTAGAAATTTTTTGCAGGCTGTGCAAATGCGTGGACGTGGAGATAATTTTTGAATAGGGCAGACGTGTGAAAGGTGATGTAAGTGACTGACGTCAGAATGACGTGGTTTAAATTAATTTCATAAAGAGTGCAAAAAGAATACTTGAAATTAAGAATTTTGAAAAAGAATACAAGTATCTTCGGGACGATCTCCCTCGCTGGGCCTACTCTCTCATTTATAGATCAGTGAAAATTATCGAAAATCACTGAGAAACAGTCAGAATTGCAGCACAGGAGAAAATCAGTGAAAAAATTTTCACTGAAAATAAATCTGCGACAAAAATCACTGGAAAATCAGTGAAAATTCACTGACAAATCAGTGATATTCATGAAATTCACTGGAAAATCCGTGAAAATTCACTGACAAATCAGTGAAATTCATAAAATTTGCTGAAAAAATCAGTGAAAATTAGCTGAAAAACCAGTAAATTTCGCTGATTTTTCCTGTCCTGCAATTCTGACTGTTTATCAGTGACTTTTC
Source organism: Pseudococcus viburni (assembly GCA_033439095.1). Lineage (NCBI taxonomy): Eukaryota > Metazoa > Arthropoda > Insecta > Hemiptera > Pseudococcidae > Pseudococcus > Pseudococcus viburni. The sequence goes on along the minus strand of JAVBJF010000577.1, from coordinate 80,376 downwards.
ACTGATTCAGAATAAGAGAGTACCTTTCGAGACTCGAGACCAAGGTTTCCGTAAACGGTTCAACTCGAAATGAGCTCTGCACTTCCCTACTCTCTCATTTAAAATCAGTGATATTTCACTGAAAGTCAGTGGAATTTCACTGATTTAAAAAGTCAGAATTGCATCACAGGGAAATCAGTGAAAACCACTGATTTGTTTCGGTGAAATTCCACTGAAATTAATTTCAATGAAATTTCACTGATTGAACCAGTGAAATTCAATTTCACGATTTTTCGTGGATTTGACTATAAACATGCAATTATTTCATGAAATTAGATGATTGTTTATTCACATTGAAAGAAAATCACTAAGTACATACACGCATTTCGATATTTCGATAGTAATTTTTAGTTACGCACCTGATAATTTTTTAATCACTATGCACTTCAGGATATAGTTTTTCATTGATAACACGCGAAAATGGGCAATTGGTCATTTATTATTAAAAATAACATTCCTTCGGACCCTTCCGACACTTTGAGACACAATTTTCAATCAAAAACAAGCGAAAGTTGTCATTCATTATTGAACACAAGCCCCGCAACATTTCGTGATACCGTTATCAATTAAAAATACGTGAAAGATGTCATCGGGAACTAAACACAAGCACTTCGACACTACATGATACTGTTTTTGAATAATGAAACGTAAAAATTGTCAATTATCATCCATTATTAACATATAAACGCGCACAAACTTTGAAAACGCTCGACCGCCATTTACAAATGATAACAAACAAAACAAGTAATTTCACTAATTCCCAGTAATATACTTAGTTTGATATGACTGTTTGAATCAAAGAATATTCACTGATTCTCCAGTGATTCATGTTCACTGGTTGAATCAGTGAATTTTTCACAGAAACAAATCAGTGAAAATTCACTGATTTCATCAGTCGATCTACTTTTTACTGAAAATCAGTGAATTACCACTGTTTTTCAGTGAAATTTCACTGAAGTATCTGAGATTTTGTTTTTTCTGATTCAATCAGTGAAAATTTCGCTGATTTTAAATGAGAGAGTATATCATTTTCGATTCACCCCCACCATTCGAAAATTTATTTCTCCCACTCCTTGAAATTTTAGAAAAACAAGTTTCGGAATACCCAGGATAAAAGGAGACGTGACTCTTTTGTATTTCGGCTCTTTATTAGGATTTTATTGCCCCGACCAGCTGATATATTGGTAAACAATTCCACATAAATGATTTATAACCCCCATTGTGTTGCTTTTTCTTTGTTTATTTTATTGCCCTCGGGACGTGACATGCCTCGATGTTTATTCATGAGTGTTTTATTGCTCGGACGTGACGAAAAATTTTTATCTGAATTTGTAACCTCAATGAAATTTGCTCAAACCCCCTATTGTGTTGTGGCTCTTTTGTCAATTTTATTGTCCCATGAACATGACCTAATTCATGCGAATTTTATTGCTTGGACGTGACTAAAATTTCTTATCTGAATTTTAAATTCCTTTCGAACGTGCTCCGACCTCCCACTGTATTACGGCTCCTTTGTCTTGCTCAGACGTGACTAGAATTTTTATTTGAATTTTAAATTCCAGGTGGACGTAATCGCCTACTCGGATCCCCATTGTGTTGCTGCTCCTTTGTATTCCTCAGACGAGACGAAAATTTTTTATCAGAGTTTCAAATTCCAGTTGAACGAGCTCCATTGTTGTTTCCTTTGTCCATTTTATTGCCCCCTGCCCCGTCTACGTAGCAAATCTACCCTTATATTTATTTATGCAAGTTTTATTGCCCCGACATGCGAAAAATGTTTATCTACATTTTTAATCAAACGTGACTGATTTGTGGTCTTTAAGAGATGCCGAATTTGTTTTTAGGGCCGACTGAAATAACTCAGGGGTTCCAAAACCACCGATGAAATTTAATTCGAGAGCAGTGGTATTAAAAATTACTAGTTTTTCGTATTGTACGTTTATTATCTAACTACAAATATTTCCTTCCAAGATTTAAATAGAAGATAAAATAATATTTTTGAATTAGGCTGTCTAGGTATTATTTTTAATGTTCAAGATTCAATGAACGAGACTTTACAAAAAATTTATTGAATTTCGACTCGTTTGATTTCCAAATTCAAAAATTTTTAAAAATAAGAAAAGTAAATTAATTTTTTAGAATTTCTGATGCTGATTTTATGAACAGTGTCGCTCGGTTGAAAAAAATGTAAATACGTAATTTAAAATATGAAATACATATCACGGAGTATATATCTATAATATTGCACAAATTTACAAAATTAACTGAAAATCGTATAAATATTCGATAAAAAGCCTTAAAATTTATTGAAATTCTGTTTAAATTCAAAAATATTTTTCTCCTTCTGATCAAACGTCGCGTCGTGACATTTTTTAATACCAATCTTTCTTCCTTAATTAAACGATGTTTTTTTTACGATTTTATACATTTTTTACAATTTTCATCACACTTGAGGTATTTTTATTTCAACAATTTGGAAGAATTTTTGAAAATTGTTGAGCATAATTCTCATCTGTTTTGATGATAAAATTTTTTAATTAAAATAATTTCAATTATTCATCCTCAAAAACGTAAAATTTCATTAAAAAATAATTTAAAAAAAATAAGCAGATGTAGACTCATCAAAAAATTTAATTTTCAATTGGAAAGCATTAAAAAAAATTTCTAAAAATTCCTCAATTACTCGAGTAGCTCGAAAATTTTACATTCGAGCGCAATTTTCAATTTTATTTTTAAAATTTGTGCTTCAAGTAGAAGCCCCTGGTTTCACAATTTTCATCAGATCGACACATAAAAAATTTTAAAATTACCTACGAGAAATTTACCGAAATAAATTCGAGCGAAAGAGAGATTTGATAAAACTATTTTCCAGAAAAATTGACCATTGTGGAAGCTTCGGTTCGATTTACCAATGATGATGCCGATGTCAAGAAGTCGATTTGTGCAACAACGAAATAAAATATCGAGAGAGAAGTGACGAGGTCCTTCACCAGGCCGCGAATTTCAGCACCCGAATTAATTTTCATTCGCCACCGTGAAATTTCCATCTTCGAATCTTATTCGCGACGAACGAACGTTCCGCTGATAATGAAATGTAAATTCATTAAAAATGCATAAAAAATTGAATCTTTATTTGAAATAAAGAAAAGAAAGCGACGACGAAGGAGAAAAAAACAACTCCGGCGAATACATTTTTCTACATCGCGTCATTTTTTATCCAAACACAGAATAAAACATTGAACTAAAAAAAAACTCCGAAGAAGAAGAAAACTAAGAATGATTTAACGAAATTTCGCGGCGCGCGCGAATAAATTGAAAAACGTCAACAAAAATTAAGCATCGAATGATTTAATTAAATTACCAACCGAAAGACGGTCTGCGCCTCCCTGCAGGCTTCGGTTCGTGTTTAATCAAAAGTAGGAATTATTTAAAGACTCGGCGAATTTTTTCTCGCACTCTTAAGGCCGAGTAATGCTCTCGGTCTAATAAACGCAAAAGCTTCGCCAGTGCAATTCTTCATTAACGGTTGCAAAGTTTAAAGTACAGTGCGCTACGCGACGACCAGAATATTTGCATTTTGATTGCGTGAGAGCCAAGTGTACCGGAAAAGCTGCCAGTTCTATGGTGAGCTTGGTACTGGATTTATGTTGAGAAAAAAGCCATAAATAAGATGCGAAAACGTTCGTATACGGCAAAAAGTGGCTCGCAAATTGGGCACCGTTTTAGCCTTCTAATACTGCACTATACCTACACTTACTTGAGTATGATACGAATTGCTATTTTTTTAAATTATTACATTGTTTTTGGAAAAATTGAAATTGCATCGAAAACAAAATGCCAAATGACTTCAGAAAAACATGTTGAAAATGTTCAAAAAAATAAAAAATTGGAAGAAACATTTTCAAAATGTTGAAAAAATCGTTTAATTTTTCACGCAAATTATCGGAATGAGAATTTTTTTCTTTTTAACAGATCGGACATTTTTGAAAGTGACTTTTCATCTCTCATTCAAGGAAGCAGCAAAAAATTTGATTTTCCATCACATTCTCACACTTCCTTTAAAAAAATTAAATGTAAACTAATTTTTTATTTTTGAAAACATTTTTTCAAAGAATATTACTTTTTCTTTTCCATTAGAATTTCATATAAAGTAATTTTTAAAAACTCTTCTAAATATGAATTGGCACCCTTCTTCCCCTCCAAAAAACGTCAATTTTTTTTGAACAAGATCATAGGAGATGACATTCGTTTAATATTTTACTGTTTTTTTTTATCAGTGTTTAAGCGCAAACAATGATAAAGAATAGGAATATTTTGATATTTAACGAGGAGTAATGATGAATTCTGAACGTGAGCTATTCCAATTTTTCAATATTTTGATAACAAAACCTAACACACATAGGAAATTATTCCATTACACGTATTTCCCTCAAATCATAAATTTCCAAAGTGAAATTTTGTAAAAATTGAAAATTACACAATTTTGCCTACACCTTGAAATGTAGAATACTTTCCGAATTTTTTAAAAATTTTGTGAGCCTTTTTTTCATAATTTACTTACATAAATTATTTTTTAGAATTATGTGGGTAAATGACAATTTTTTTTCAAATTTCTTATTGAAAAAAGAGTAGAGGCACGTGCAAAAGAAAAATAACGAGATAAATGTGAAAATTCTGGAGCTGAAATGCCCTGCTTAAAAGTTTCTTTCACTACTGGTAATTGAAATATGATGCGAATGAGAGAGTCTAATTTCTCATTTCGAAATAGAGGTAATGATGAAAGTTTTTAAAGTTACACGAGATGTACCATATCTAATAACCGATGGTTGACCTTTTGCGAGCACCCGACATTCTCTACAGTCGAAATGACACCGGATTCTTGAAATTCAATTATTTTCCAGTCAAATGAAATTTTTTGAAGTCAATCTGCCCAAAATTGAGGGCAAGAGGGAGGTTCAAAAAGTCACATGAGTTTTACCACACGAGTGGGCAATGTCCACTATTTTTCAGAAATAGATTTTCCGTGACTTTTACAGGTTTTCCAAACTAATTCTCCCCAATTTTCCAGTGCACATAATAATGTTTCAGAAACATGGGAGAGGGGGAATTTTTCGCCCGACTGAAAGGGGTTTATGAGTTTAAACAGTGTTTTTTTTGAAAATTCCTTTTTTTAAAACTTTTTTCGACAACATTTTCAGAAATCTCCTCTCCAGCCTATAAAAATGACTTAAAAATTAAATTAAAAATTTTTTGACCCTTCCCCTGGCACAAAAACTCTAGAACTCGAATTTATTATGGAAAAAATTCCAATTAAAAAATTCTATTTTAAAGTAAAATTATAAAAAATGTTGAAAATTAAAAAAATATAGGCAGGATGTCAATCTACGAGAATGAAAATATGGATTTTTTCAAGTGGGAATTTTTTTTGCAATTGATTGCTTACATCCACCTAAAAAAATTAAAAAAGGAGTGCTTCAAATTGATAGATTTCAATTAGGCCTCTGCCAACTTGCTCTTGTAATAGAGAATTATTTAGAGAATTAAGCCTCAGTGAAGAAAGGACAAAAAATTTTTTGTGAAAAAAGGCCTTTGGAAACTAAAATTTTGCCATTTGTAAGTATGGTTTTGTAGGCTACTTAAAAATTGACTAAAAACCATCGGTAGGCATATTGAATTTCGAATTATTTACGTTCCATCAATAGAAAATTCGTCAAAATTTCTTCTTTGTCCCTTTGGGTGGGAGGGGGGAATCTTATTAGAGTGTTACATATCTTGCAAAAAAAATCAAAAATTGTTTTGTGACATATCGTTTGCAATGTTCTGGGAAAACTGAATCCAAATTTCGACTCAATTTCTTATGCAATCTTTCCGAGTGCTTCAAAGTCTTGAAAAATAAAATATTACGGAGTGGTAGTTCCAAAATCGGAGAAGGTCCACTTTGGATCAAAATATTTCGAAATTTGTACATCGGCTCTCATCAAATAATTTTCAGATTTTAGGTTTCGGTTTCCGTCTGCTTTCTCAAACTCATTTTTAAACTTGTCTGAATAAAGTCAGTAAAAATGAGTCTTTATCGCCTTCTCTCACTTGGCTCGTCTTCGTCTTCTCGCTACATCATCGACGACACCAGAATCGACTTGCGACTCGACTCGGCGGTAACGTTGTTGTAATTTAATTTAAACGAAATCGGCAACGCTATGTGCATTTTCCCAAAGGAGTATTCAACGCGTAGATACCGCAAAATCGCCATAACCGAAAGGCTAAACGTAAAAACATAGGGAGACCGATGGGAAAAGAGGGCAGGCCGGAGTACGTAAGCTGGGTACTCTTCTACAGTATACTACAACATAATCGTATAAAAATGCTACCGTAGATACTCTCGGAGCGGCAAAACGCTGAAGAAGAACGACATCAGCGACGCCGACGACGCGCGACGCGACTTCGAGTATAAGAAGGGGCGCGCTGGTGCGGGGTTTTAACAACATTATCAACATTTTTAAATCTTACTTAAAGTGAAATCAAATTATTTGTTCAAGCAGATGTTCGCCATATAACGCGCGGTAGCACTGCTTTAATCTCTCGTCAACAAGGTCGTAACTTTATAATTATATTGCCGAGAAAATGGAGCGTTCATTGTAACTATATTCGCTTTCGGTGCTTTGTAGCACGCAGTTGATTTTCCGAGTTATTTCGTCGTCGTCGTCGTCGCAGAAACGCACCGCGCGAGATGAAAGCACCACGAACACAGCGAATCCGAGGGGAATGTGAAGGGCTAGATATGAAATAGAAGAGCTGCTGCGTGCTGCCAGAACATTTTAATAGTGCAATCTTCATCGTCAGCTCTTTAATAATGTGATATTCGTGTGTACTCGTATTTGTTGGATTGTATCGTAACGTATCGATGGTGAATTTTAATGAATTCTCAACTTGCGTAAAAGCACCGTTTTCCTTTCCCACCTTTATAATTAGGTACAAATTATGCATACACACATCATCGTCGTACCAATTTAACCCACCTTATGTTCTCGCGCTTTGTATAGATTTATGTAAGTGAACTTGGGGCATAGTGCACCAAGAGGCAGGATGCAAATCGGCATATTGTCGTTTGTGATGTAGTTGAAAAAATTTTCTGAGTGAATGATGGTTTATTTGCAGTATGAAACAACAAAAAGCTTCAGATCTGACGCATTGTTTGTTCATGAGTTTTTATCGATAATTGTGATTTTGATATTGACGAAAATTTTTCAAAATGTAGTTTCCGTGAAATATTTCATTTTCAAGTTTCGGGGGGGGGGGGGGGGGAGGGGGGAAATGTTTCAACATTTTTTTTTTTACTAAATAAATAAAATGATTGCCATGGTCAGGGTATCAGCATTGGACCAAATATGCAAAATAAAAATTTCATAATTCATCAAACAAAATATGTTCTTTTAATCGTAATCATGAAAATGCAAATTTCACCAATTTAAAATCGAAATAGCGCCGGAAGAATTAATATTTTTGTTATTTTTGATTTTTCAAACTCCTCCTGGCGCAGAATCTCATGTAATCAAAAAACCATGAATGTTTTGACCACTAGACCAAAATTTCCAATAGATGCAAATTTCACCAATTTAAAATCAAAATAGCACCAGAAAATTAAAATTTTTGTAATTTTGGATTATTCAAACTCCTCCTGGCGCAGAATCCCTTGTAATCAAAAAAAATCTATCACCGGACCAAAATTTCCAATGAATGCGAATTTCATAAATTTAAAATCAAAGAAGCATCAGAAGAATTGAAATGTTTGTAATTTTGGATTTTTCAGACTCCTCATGGCGCAGAAACCCTCGGAAATCAAAAAACCATGAATGTTTTGATCACTGGACCAAAATTTCCAAAAAATTCAAATTTCACCAATTTAAAAACAAAATGTCACAAAAAAAATCGAAATTTTTGTTGATTTGGATTTTTTAAACTCCTCCTGGCGCAGAATCTCTTGTAATGAAAAACCCGTTCACCAAACCTAAATTTCCAATAGATGCAAATTTCACCAATTTAAAATCAAAATAGCAACAGAAGAATTAAAATTTTTGTTGATTTTGATTTTTCAAACTCCTCCTGGCGCAGAATCTCTTGTAATGAAAAACCCATTAACCAAACCTAAATTTCCAATGGATGCAAAGTTTCACAAATTTAAAATCAAAATAGCACCGGTAAAATTCAAATTTTTGTTATTTTCGATTTTTCGAACTCCTGCTGGCGCAGAAGCTTCTGTAATCAAAAAAACCAATCACCGGACAGAAATTTCCAATAGATGCGAATTTCACCAATTTAAAATCAAAATAGCAACAGAAGAATTTAAATTTTTGTTGATTTTGATTTTTCAAACTCCTCCTGACGCAGAAACCCTCGGAAATCAAAAAACCATGAATGTTTTGATCACTGGATCAAAATTTCCAATAAATTCAAATTTCACCAATTTAAAAACAAAATGTCACAAAAAAATCGAAATTTTTGTTGATTTGGATTTTTTAAACTCCTCCTGGCGCAGAATCTCTTGTAATGAAAAACCCGTTCACCAAACCTAAATTTCCAATAGATGCAAATTTCACATAATTTAAAATCAAAATAGCAACAGAAGAATTGAAATTTTTGTTGATTTTGATTTTTCAAACTCCTCCTGGCGCAGAATCTCTTGTAATGAAAAACCCATTCACCAAACCTAAATTTCCAATGGATGCAAAGTTTCACAAATTTAAAATCAAAATAGCACCGGTAAAATTCAAATTTTTGTTATTTTCGATTTTTCAAACTCCTCCTGGCCCAGAAGCTTCTGTAATCAAAAAAACTGATCACCGGACAAAAATTTCAAACGGATGCGAATTTCACCAATTTAAAATCAAAATAGCAACAGAAGAATTGAAATTTTTGTTGATTTTGATTTTTCAAACTCCTCCTGGCGCAGAATCCCCCGAAATGAAAAAAACCATGAATTTTTGATCACTGGACCAAAATTTCCAATAGATGCAAATTTCACTAATTTAAAATCCAAATAGCAACAGAAGAATTGAAATTTTTGTTGATTTTGATTTTTCATACTCCTCCTGGCGCAGAATCCCCTGAAATGAACAACTATGAATGTTTCGATCACTGGACCAAAATTTCCAATAAATTCAAATTTCACCAATTTAAAAACAAAATGTCACAAAAAAAATCGAAATTTTTGTTGATTTTGATTTCTCAATGGATGCAAATTTCATCAATTCAAAATCAAAATATCCCCAAAAGAATTGAATTTTTTGTATTTTTGATTATTCAAACTCCTCCTGGCGCAGAATCCCTTGTAATCAAAAAAAAATCCATCACCGGACCAAAATTTCCCAATGGATGCAAAGTTTCACAAATTTAAAATCAAAATAGCACCGGTAAAATTCAAATTTTTGTTATTTTCGATTTTTTGAACTCCTGCTGGCGCAGAAGCTTCTGTAATCAAAAAAACCAATCACCGGACAGAAATTTCCAAAAGATGCGAATTTTACCAATTTAAAATCAAAATAGCAACAGAAGAATTGAAATTTTTGTTGATTTTGATTTTTCAAACTTCTCCTGGCGCAGAATCTCCTGTAATGAAAAATCCGTTTACCAAACTAAAATTTCCAATGGATGCAAATTTTCACCAATTTAAAATCAAAATAGCAACAGAAGAATTGAAATTTTTGTTGATTTTGATTTTTCAACCTCCTCCTGGCGCAGAAATCCCTCGAAATGAAAAAAACCATGAATTTTTGATCACTGGACCAAAATTTCCAATAAATGCGAATTTCATCAATTTAAAATCAAAGAAGCATCTTCAGAAGAATTGAAATTTTTGTTATTTTACATTTTTCAAACTCCTCCTGGCGCAGAATCCCCTGAAATATAAAACTATGAATGTTTCGATCACTGGACCAAAATTTCCGATAGATGCAAATTTCACCAATTTAAAACAAAATAGCAGAAAAATATCGAAATTTTTGTTGATTTTGATTTCTCAAACTCCTCCTGGCGCAGAATCTCCTGTAATAAAACCACAAATGTTTTGATCACTGGCCCAAAATTTCCAATGGATGCAAATTTCATCAATTCAAAATCAAAATATCCCCAAAAGAATTGAAATTTTTGTATTTTTGATTTTTCAAACTCCTCCTGACGCAGATGCAGCTTCATTCGACAAAATGGGAATACAATGGGCAGTGGATAAACGAATGCCAATAAGCCCAACTTTGTCCAATTTCTAATCGAAATATCAATCATAGAAGTTTGGCTTTCATCATTCAGTGCTCCTTAGAAAGCCTCCTGGTGCAAAACTATCTTCACTCAACAAAAAATAGGTGACCTTTAAAATTAAATTTATTTTTACAAATCTTTTCAGCTCGTAATTTTTTGTGTGATTTCGAAGCTGCGACTAGACAATCCTTTTTCTCACTTCAAACGTTGTCAGTATGAAGAATTACAGGCAACAAAAAAAAATCAAGTTTTTTTGGAAAATTCAATATTTCCATTAAAATATGTTGTTTTTTATTAATATCCAGTATGACACTTTAGGGTTATTTTTATATCCAGTCAAGACATTAGCAGAATTTGTGTTGTTTGTGGTTCCTTCCTGATTGTACTTCTCTTGAAGAGTCCAAAACCAGTGTTGACTCAAAAATGAGTTTTTGACCCCCTAAGGATGGTTTTAGAATTCAGGTTCGCGTATTATTATAAAAAAAAAAAAACCATCCACCTAAAAAATCGTAGTATATCGTCTTCTCACGAGCAAATCACTCACCAAACTCACTCGTGTCAAGTCATCATTAAAGAAAAATCACGCTGTAATTTCAACTCTCATCGTACACGGCTCAACGTATTTTATATATTTACTAAATGAGCGTCAGACTGCGAGCGCTATCGTATCCGCGACGGGGCACTGCTGAATAGTGACTTAGTTCTTTTGCACGATGCCAGAAAAAGTGATTAATTAATTTAGAAATACGACCGTTAAACTAAGGATTTTCCATTAAGACGACAGCATTAATTAATGAATATTTATGTCGTTCAATTTCTCTGCCTCCTCTCGCCGTTTCTTTTTCTCTCTCTCGTCCTCTTCCGGGACTTGACCTTTTTTTCCACGTCATATTTGCCTTTTTGTAATTGCGGCGCGGTGTCGGGTTTTCCTTTTCTTTTTTTTTCGACTTGCGAACTTTTTTTTCGAAATCGCTCAACTGTAATTCATGTTTTACCAATTCAACGCGCGAAATGAAAAAAATTGGGAGTATTTTCTCAGCATTCTACCATTTGTTAGGATGCAAATATCGAACACTAAGGAATCTGGACATTTTTTTCCTTTCGAAGATCAGACTACCCGTTCCTTATATCATTTCAAAATTTTTTATTTTATTTTCGTATCAAAATTTTACTCTCTTTAAAAGGTAACCCACTCAAGATTTCCCAAACGGAAAAGGTAAAACTTATAAGTCTTCATCAACAGTGCTAGAAGATTCAAAACAGAATGTTCAAGTAGAAAACCTCCAGAAATGGCAAAGAGTTTTCCAATAACTTTGTTCGATAATTATTAATTAAAATAGGTACGATTCCCCAAGAGCTACGAAAAATAACTTACTCGCGTATACTTCTTAGGTGTTTTACAACGGAAATTCTATTCATAACTCACCTGAAACAAAAAACAAAATAAATTGTTCATTAGCGTTAAAATAATGAAATTTAATGAACTTGGGCAAAATTTTTTTAAATATTAAATTGGTATCTACATATTTCCATGTTGAGGATGGGAATCATTTATTCGTGAGATGAATCGTGGTATTAAAGTGGCACGAGTGAAAAATACAAACAAAAAAAGGTAATTTTTGTAGTTTAAAAGTTATAAAAAATCTAAATCACTTTAAATAAAGTGATTATAATATGGATTACAAGTAGATAGATACCAAATGGAATAACTCGAAAAAATAAAATTTCCATTTTTCAATCGTATTACTCTGGAAAAGTTACAATTTCAAAAGAATAAAAAATGAGAAAAAAATTAATTTGAAAATTTTTTAAAATCTCAAGAATTATTTATATCATTTTTAAAGCGTATTTTTCGATCCAAAAAGCACATTTTTTTGAAAAAATCAATATTATTTAAACTTTTATTTCAATTTCTACCTTTTCCCACATCTCTAAAATAATTGCAAAATGTTCAAAAAAATTGAAAACATATGAACCTGGACTGAGACGTTACATTTATTTGAAAAATTCCAATCATTTCATTTGTAACCCCTCCTCCACTCCTCTTCCAGCTTTTTTGAAAAAATAATATCGGAATTGAATTCAGGGGGTAAAAAACCTATATTTTGATACTCCCACTTGAAAAATACCAAAAATTCGAGATTTTATCACCTCCCCCTACGCCCCTTCGAACTTTTTTGAAAAAATAAGGTTAAAATCGAATTCAGGAGATAAAAAACCTATATTGTGATACCCCACTCAGTGTGGCCAATTTAGCATAATTATGCCAGATTTAGCATAATTTTTTTGTGTGTTTTTTGACTTCCTGGCATAATTTTATGATGTCAGGAAGCCAAAAATGAAAGAAAAAAAAGTTGCGTGATTTAGCATAATTTTTGGCATAATGCTAAAATTATGGCAACACTGACCCCACTCGAAAAATACCGAAAACCCGAAATTTTACCCCCTCCCCCCACTGCCCATTGAACTTTTTTGAAAAAATAATGTCGGAATCGAATTCAGGAGGCAAGAAAACCTGTATTTTGATACCCACTCAAAAAATTCCGAAAATGTGGTTTTCCAGTCCCTCCCCCTACCCCCTTTGAACTTTGGGGTCGAAAAAATGTTAAAAATGGATTCAGCGTATCCAAAAACCTCCGGATACCCGGTTTATGATTTTTGACCACCTAGAAAATTTCTCATCCCACTGTGCCACGGCGGCGTTCTCGTGAGAAGTAGGTACTCTCTCATTTCGAATCAGTGAAAAATCACTGATAAACAGTCAGAATTGCAGCACAGGAAAAATAGTGATTTTTCACTGATTAATCAAAGAATTTCACAGATTTTTCAGTGAATTTCATAAATATCACTGAGTTTTCAGTGAATTTTCACTGATTTCCAGTGATTTTCTTTCACTGATTTGTCTTCAGTGAAAAATTTTTCACTGATTTTCTCCTGTGCTGCAATTCTGACTGTTTCTCAGTGATTTTCGGTAATTTTCACTGATTTATAATTGAGAGAGTACAGCGTTCACGGTCTTATGACAGGAGAGACGAAAAAAATGTCTCGATTTCGCTCAGGCTCGTGTAACTGCTTACTGGTGAGTTCGAAATGGTCCAAAAATTTTTTTAGCTCCTTATGATTGGAGGGGCTCGCTCAAGAAAAAATGTCATTTCTTTTTAACCAAGTTCCACCTCGCCATACACTGAGATAGATGAAATTATTTTTTTAGCAATTAAACATCATTTTGGTAATCCTGAATTATCTGCTGCGTTGCTGGCCTGATTTTTTTAAATTTTCCCTCATTTTGGGTAGCAAAATTAAAAAAAAAATTATTTGACCCATTCATTGTTTGGAGTGGTGGAACTACGAGTAGGTGAAAAAGAAATAAATTTTTTCTTGAGTTAGTCCCTCCAATCATAAGGAGCTGAAAAAAATTTTGGTTCATTCTAAACTCACCAGTAAAAATTTATTTAATCTTGAGCAAAATCGAGACTTTTTTTCGTCTTTCGAGTCATAAGACCGTGAACATCTAGAATTCCGAAAGGGATGGAGGTATTTGGGAGTCAAAAATTTAGGTTAAATGTTTTTAGGTTCCAAGTAAAATTTAGCATCACTTTCAACCAAATTCGGGTCAAGGACCGATTTTACCATTTTATGGGGGGGGGGGGCCCTTTAGCGAGTACATGTAAACCTCGTGGGTGCCGTATTTAAAATTTTAAATCAAAAGGCAAGGTGAGGATTTCGTTAAAGGGCGGAAAGCTCGACGAAACGATTGATGTCTAAATTTTAGGCTTACAAAGTAAGTAATATGCATACTGGAATCGTTTGATGTACGTTAAAGAAGTTATCCGAGTCGTTGAAGTTGTTAATGACAGAATGAAGTCGAACACATTCGCAACGCGGATTCGTCACCGCACGTCGCCGTGAAATTGCCTCTCATCGGAGTATCAAAAAGGCCAAGAAGGTAACTTTGCCAGTGGTGTGTTGACGCGTGAATAGCAGAAGGTAGGCGTATTACGTAGATGGAGTGGCCGGCTTTCGAAACAATGCTTGCTGCGCTATGGCGAAAAAGCGAGAAAAGAAAGCTCGAAAATTATAGTATACAAAACAAAGGTACCTAGCGTGTATAAAAGCCTCAGACGGTAGAATAAGAATTATAGTCCAGAAGAAAAGATACGGGAAGAAATTAAATTGCGAAACGCGATGATGAGCAACAAAAAACCCCATAATGTTGGTTATTTGTTTCGAATACTATGTATGGTCAATTAAAATGGAATTCGGGAGCGGGGTAGGGCGACGGGTTTGAATTGTGTGTAATTAGCTACAGGCTACCGGTGCCCCGTCGCCCATACCGCAAAGACTGAAGGTTGGGAAGGAGTACGACTGCGACGCAACCGGCGAGTCGAACTATGAAAAATTTTTCATTAAAACTTTTCAAACCTTTCACCATAATTAACGAGGTAAACCAATTTAAAAAGGTTTCGTTTTCGCTGGCGCTGGCGGTCAAAGATTTGGCAAAGATAAGCGTTTTACGCAATAGATGGATATTGTTTGTCGAACGAAGCGCAAAAATAAAAAGAAAGCCCGTTTCTAAACGCCGATACGTCCGTGACTGGAGTGTAAAATTTCTACGTTTCGTATTGTAAAGATACTTTCACACTTGTTTATTTGGTATTCTGACCGCGAAACGAGCCTTTCCAATAGACACAAATAAACCCCTATCTATTCTAAACCACCTCGAAATATCCACCTTTTTTCTCTCCTTTGATTTTTTTCGCTAGATTTTTCCTCTATTTTTTTTTCCTTCTTTCCTTCCACTTTGTTATTTTTCTTAACGATAACGTTGCTTTACCTCGTCGCCCCAAACACGATGCGGCGGCGAGGCGATCGTTACCGCTCACTAGTCACTGGTACTCGCTTCGTAAAACGTATTAGCTCGGTGCTCTTCTTTCCTCATTCTCCTTCTCTGTCCCGCTTCGTACATTCTACGATTCTCTACATATTATGGCACCGATGAAGAGCTTTAATTGCTATACACCGAACGAAATACTCGACCGATAACACAGGGCGACAAAAAAATTTTTTGCTCTGTTTCTGGGTTCTCATGCCGAAATTCTGTTTCTAGACATCAAAATACATCACCTTGCTCAATCCTGGCTTCCAAAGTTTGCTTTGAGGGGTGGGGGGCCAGAAACTGATTTTTCGAGGTCAATAAGCCTGAGCATTACAAAAAAAATTGAAAAAATTTTTTTCGTACTAATCTTGTAGGAAATTTCACGGCGAATCCAATGCCGCGAACCGCAGACCTTCGTCTCTTTTTTAAAAAAAGTTACAGCTCATTTTTTCCAAAATTATGTGAAAAAATCGCATTTTTTGTTTTTTTTTCGCAAAGAAGTGAAATTTGAGAGAAAAGTAAGGGTTTTAAGGGCATAATGACCATGGTGAGAGTTGTAGGAAATTTTACGGCGAATCGAATGGCGCAAACCGCGGACCTCTACCTCTTATTGAAAAAAAGGTACAGCTCATTCTTTACAAAATTCTGTGGAAAAAATCACATTTTTTGTGCCTTTTTCGCGAAAAAGTGAAATTTGAGAGAAAACTAAGGGTTTTAAGGATGAGCTGTAACTTTTTTTCAAAAAGAGATCGAGGTCCGCGGTTTGCGGCATTCGATTCGTCGTAAAATTTCCTACAACTCTCACCATGGTCATTATGACCTTAAAATCCTTACTTTTCTCTCAAATTTCACTTCTTTGCGAAAAAAAAAAACAAAAAAATGCGATTTTTTCACAAAATTTTGGAAAGAATGAGCTGTAATTTTTTTTAAAAAAGAGACGGAGGTCTGCGGTTTGCGGCATTGGATTCACCGTAAAATTTCCTACAAGATTAATCCAAAAAAAAATTTCAATTTTTTTTTGTAATGCTCAGGCTTATTGACCTCGAAAAATCTGTTTTTTGGCCCCCCCACCCCCCCAAAGCAAACTTTGTTCAAAAAAATATATTTTTTCCTTTATTAGTTACATAAAAGCAACCCAAATTTGGCAATGAGAACCCAAAAACAAAATTCGTGTCGCCCTGTGTAACCAAAAGTATGATCTACCAAGCGGTTCACTGAACGAACTAGCGTTTGGGGAAATGGAAGAGTGCTCTGAGCTCCTTTCTTATTTTGGGTGGAGATGGAGATACAGAAAAATACAACTGGTATCCGGAAGTAGAAGATAGAGGTAGTTGAAATATGTAGTTGGGAGTCAGAAGGTGGAACCCCAAAGAACTCCACCTAATTTTATCATCAATTGTATTTTAAAATATGCCGAGACCCCTCCCCTTCCCTATCCCCCTCCCCGGATACGACTCATGAAGGTAGATTCGAAGATGTTTCCCGAAGATAGCCCCGCAGGCAACAATGAGCCCTAGAAGGAGATTCAAGTAGTAGGAGTCCGGGGAAGGTAGTAGGGATCTCCTCAGATGGTGAAATTGAAGACAGGGGTATTTGACTTCACCTTTTCAAACCTGGGGCTGGAATTTGGAAATTACTGTAATTGCTAAATTATTCAAAAAGGGTTGCCCAAGTTCATTTCTACACCTTCTGAATAAATATTTACGTAGGCCCCAGCGGTTTAATTTTTTCGTTAAATTATTTGAAAGGATTTGATTTTCACGCCTTCTGAAAAAATTTTAAATACTGCAAAAACAGTTTTGCTTGGCAAAGCTTTTATTGCGGAAAATTGTCGAGAGTGGTCTCTTGAATACCTTCAAACAGTTACCACCCCCCCCCCAAAAACCCCTTTCCTTCAAGACTCTCTATCTCCTTCACCAATGGTCATATTAAAAAAATGTTTATACTAAAAATGTTGGAAATTGAGTGTAGAACAAAAAAGTACCGAGCTATTTTTACCCTAAAATCAAACCCTGGGGAAATGTTTTTAAAATTAGCCTGAGGTCTGTGGGGTGGTAACTGTTTGAGGTTATTCAGGAGACCACTCTCGACAATTTTTCGTAATAAAAGCTTTGATAGGCAAAAATATATATTTTTTTCTTATCGCCTCCATTATGAATCTGCTAAGTTTAAATTTTGACTGGGAAGTTTTAGGAGATTAGAACATCGGCAAGCTCTTTCAAAAAATTTATCTTTTCTTGAAATCGAATGCAGACATTTCTAGATGTTTCTAGTAATTAGCTTGTTTAATTTTTTTTTTGATTTCAACGAATATTTTTGGAATTTTCTTCGCAATTTTGAAATTAAACTAGGAAATTTTTCAGTCATTCTAATAACTGAAAATTGCTTCAACTCGAAATTCTTTTTTGCATGAGAATAATTATTCCTTCCATTGGGGAACCCTGATGATTTGAACATCTGAGTCAACTTTTTTCAAAGGTAAGATTTTTGGACAGTTTCATAAAACTTGGACAATTATATCAATATTTTGACGATTTTTTGGAGAACTTTTCAAAAATTGGACAACTTTCCAAAAATTGAAAAATTTCTCAAAATGGAATAATTTTACCTAAAAATTATACAGTGTTATAAAAAAATTGAAAAATTTTCCAAAACTTGGGATAGCTTTTCAAAAATTGGAGGACTTCTTAACTGGAGTAATTTTCCAAAACACAGATGGTATTCCAAAAATACAAACTTCGTTAAAAAAAATTCAAAAAACGAGAAGTTCTGAAAGAGGTGACTCTTGGGGTGAAAAACATTCAAATAAAACGTTAGAATTGCCAATGGTGAGTTTCTATCTGGCACGGTAGAAGTGATGGCTCCGGTATCTCTTCCCAGTGCTGTCTATACAAGCCATACAACAAGTGTAGCCACTGAGAAGACAAGAATAATCCTTGCCGTCACAGTTCCAACAAACAAATTGAGCAATTAAATTTTTTTTTCAAGTTTAGCAATCGTCTACAAATTAGAAAAATAAAAAATGAAATATATGATCTATAACTTGATTTCAACTAAAAAAGTTGCAACTGTTTCAAAAAATATAAAACAATTCAATAAATGTATTTTTTTCAACCAAAAAAAAATTGTAAAAATTTCGAGATGATTAATTGATAGATTTATCGTTATTTTAAGAATGTCTGGCTGGAAAATTTTTTCAGTCATTTTCCAGTCATTTTTCACCTTTTAGATATTCGATCGTAAGTGACTTTTTTTTGAAAAAAAAATAGAATAATGTAAATATCTGAAATGATCACATTCCAATTTTGAGACTACATATTGAATTTTGTACCCCCCCCCCCCCAAGAATTATCAGCTGTACCACAACACACAGCACAGGTGGACATACAGCTGGATCCGCCTGCGCGGTACTTTTTTCCATATCTCAGTTATTTCAAGATGGCATAAAATGTCCAGATTTTTCCAAAATTTCGATTATTTTTGCCAATTCTCGAATAATTTTCCAATCTCTTCAGAAAAAATTCCAATTAAGCAGTCGAATGCGTCACAACAACAAAAAGGGCATAACTCAGCATATGTCCTTTTTGATGCGACAAGCGATTCGTATTCTCTGAAGTTTTCTCCATCCAATGAGTCCACTCCCACCTTCCAATATGTTTTCCTCGAAGAGTTATGGCGTTTTTAAAATGCGAAGTACGCAATTTCGATACCTACATTACATGTTTGATTTTCGAGAATTTTCGTAATGTTTAATTTTTTCGCTGTGCAGATAATTGTAAAATTTTAAAATTTCAATGAAGTGTTTTTTAAATTAATTTTTCGTCATAAATTTAAAAAAATAATAAAAGTTCAAAATGTATTTTTAGCATTTTTTTGTAACCAAGAAAATGAAAAAAAAAGTTGTCATTTTTCAAAGTGCGATATATCCACTCCCTGAAGAGATAATTTGAAATTTTTTTTCGCGAAAATGTTCCTTTTTTCATTCTCTTCAACTTTTGTATGAAGATTTTTTTTTAATTTTCACTTCCGGAAAAATTATACGTCATCAAACGTAGAAGGGTCGAAATGAAATTTTGTCACAGCAAAAAGGACATATAATTCAACCTTTTGTTTTCAGTATAGAAAAAAATAGAAAAGATATCAAGTGATGAGCGAGCTGTTTTCTTGTAGCAAAAATATGAAATTTTAAGGTAAAATTTTCTCCCCAGCTCAATTCCTTAATTTAGTATTAAAAAAAGTATGCTCAAACTTCAATCGCGATTTCCCAAAAACGTCATTTTTTCTATACGTCCTTTTTGCTGTGACACGTTCAATTTGCATTCTCGATGCATCGTAATTTTGTCTCTGCACGGAAGAATATCGAATAAAAACATGAAGTTGGACGACATTCCAATAGAAAAAATTTCCAATTTGAATAAATGCGAATTGGAATGAGATATATTTTATATTTCGTTAGTTTCGAAGAAGTAGCACGAAAATCGAGAAGAAAACAGCGTGACAGAGGGGTACGCATTACACTAGAATGAAAATTGATAACCAGTTCCATAATTTCATTAATTTTAAAAATCGAACCAAGAGAAAATAATAACAATAAGAGTAATATTCCGGAGCTTTTGTAAAATTTACGACAATTCGAATCGAATTTTTATTAATTTTTCGCGATAAAAATAAAACAAAATTTCGCCGTCGGACAAACGGCTGCGCGTTCGAAGCGACGCGAAGCGGCTTGGCGCTGATTAAATTAGCAAAATTTTCAATTGCGATTCAGCCAAGAAGGGAATTTTCATTAAAATAGCGTTTTGTCGGTTCCGTATAGTTTACTTAGGTACTATATACTCGGGCGGCGAAGTAATTCAACAAACGCGAGCGGATATACGAACTAAACGACGCTTGGCGCGTTGCGTTTTGCAAATTTCGCGCGAGTTTTTATTGCATATTCGACTCCCCAGCCGACTAATCTCGAGTAAATTTACCAGATTCAAAAACTAACTTTTTCTACGAAAGTATCTTTAATTTTAAAAAAATTACGTGACGTTATATACTAAAAACTAAGTCTCGTCGGAACGGTGGGCCGGAGAGGAGGGAGGAGGCCAGCGCAGCGCTACGCTGCTTACAAATTTAGTCTCGTAAAATTGCACTCGTAGTACAATTGAAATGTAAAGTATACGAACGGATACGTACTATATAGTCGACTCGTACTATATTATACGGCAACTTTATACCGCGAGTTGGCTAATTTGTATTCATTATCGTTTGGCTTTCTCTCTCTTTGTCTGTACGTCTCTGTTTAGCTCACTCTCTGCCATGCCTCCAGCCTTACTTCTCCTCATACGACGCACACCCTTGTTGTGACAATTCGCCGGCGAAAAAACAGATTCGTTAGTTCCAGATTATTAAATGGATCTAAATTATACTCGTATTCGACACGACAAACATATATTTTCATATTTCCAATCGGTTCCCGGATTCCATCGGTGTTTTTCGAGGTTTTCGCATCGTATCCAATTCAATATTTATGTACGTACGGATATAAACGACTAATTTGAAAAGCTCGCGGGTGGGAATTGGCTGGAATTGTTTCATCAATTTCGAGTTCTTTCTCGTTCTCTGTTTCTTTTGAACTTTTCGCCGGATGGAAACGTTTTTCGTAAATTACGTATAGAGGCCTTTCGAAGCGAGTTGATCTAGGGGAGGGGGTGAGCTTCAAATTTTTTGACTAATTTTTTTCTAAATTTTTTCTAAAATTTTGTGAAGAATCAAGATCCAATACCAAAAAAAATTATTCAGCACGTAAGTACCTACTACATTTTTGATATGAATAGTTGAACATATTTTTAAAAATTAAAAATAAAACTTTACAATTTTTTTTTATATTTATTTAAATTTGAATACTTCTCTCGTCTATATACGATGCCCTATCAACCGTCTTTTGGACTCAAAAAAGGAAAAGTTGTACTAATTTTAGTACTTTTTTCGTACTTTAATTAGTAAAATTCCATATTATGTAGTCAGGTCTCAATCGTACAGAAAAAGACTTCCGCGCGAAATTCCTGTTAAAATTTATTTTATGATTGATTCTTGTTCTGGGACACTAAAACAAAGAAATTAAGCCTGCATGCCCTTTTTTCCCCTCTCCCTTCCCCCAGGGTTCTCCCCCCAACATTTCAAACGCGTGTATTGCCTTATCTATGGATCGTAATGAAAAAATTTTCAAACAAAAGTTGTTCCTCAACACCTGATATACATTTTCATTTCTCATCAAAATCCATTTTGAAGCAATTCCTGCCTCTCAAATTTGGAAATAAAACATATTCTGAGAAAATTCCAAAATCACGTTTTCTTCATTTTAAGCGAAAAGTTTCAGAGATAGGGCAAAATTTGTAACCACAAAAAGTATTCAGAATTGAATTTTCTTTCCAAAGAGCTTTACCACGACTATTTTCACCAACTTTTCTCGACAGAGTGGGTCTCTCCCCCTCTATTCTTATCTCAAAAGTAGGACCCACAAAGAAAAAATTGAACGATTTTTGTTCTTCGATATCTAATGTATAATTTCATTCATTATCGGGATTTCATTTTGGAGCAAAATTCGTTCGTGGGTCAAACTTTTGTGAAAACGAGGAAGGGGAAGAGGTCCACTCTGTTGGGAAAAATTTGTGAAAATAATCGCGATGAAGTTCATTGGAAAGGAAATTCAATTTTGAATACTTTTTGTGATTACAAATTTTGTCGTATCTCCGAAACATTTCGTTTAAAATGAAGAAAACGCGATTTTGAGGTTTTCTCAAAAACATGTTTTGTTTCAATCTTTTTTTGGGGGGGGGGAGTTGCTCCAAAATAGATTTTGATAAGAAATGAAAATGTACATTAAGTGCTGAGGAACAATTTTTGTTTGAAATTTTTTTCATTACGACCCATAGATAAGGCGATACACAGGTTCAAAATGTTGGGGGTGGGCCCTAGAGAAAGGGAGAGAGGGAAAAAGGGCACGCGGGCTTAATTTCTTTGTCAATCTATTGTGCTCGGATTGTGTTCACATTATTTTCGTTTGTCCTCTCTCCCTTCCACAGGCGGGGAATCAGAAATAGTGCCACGCCCATTGAAGATTGGGGGGAGGGAGTGGGGTCAATCAATTGTGATGGGTTTGCGCTCTTATGTGCTGGCATTATTTGCCTTTGTGCTCACTCCGTCCCCTGAAAATGAATATAGGTCAAGATTGAGGGGTGGCTGGGGGTCCATCAATTGTGCTCTTTTGTGTCGACCTTTTCGTTTGCGCTCCCTCCCTTCTATGGGCGGAGCATCGGAAATAGTGCCCACCCATTGAAGATTGAGGGGCAAGAGTGGGGTCAATGGATTGTGCTCGGTTTGCGCTCTTTTGTGGTGACATTATTTTCGTTTGTGCTCCCTTCCTTCTATGGGCAGGGCACCATTTCTGAAGCTCCACCCAGAGAAGGGAGGGAGCATAAACAAAATTAACGCCAGCACAGAAGAACACAAACAGAGCCCAATCTATGACCCTCCCTTCCCTTCCACGCCCACCCCTCAATGTTTAATAAGCGAGGCACCATTTCTGACGCCCTGCCTTGACCTATAATCATTTTCAGGGAAAGGGGGCGAGGACAAATGAAAATAATGCCAGCACATGAGAATAAAAACCGAGCACAATTGATTTAGACTATTCTCATCCCCTTCCTTGAAAGGGCGGGGCGTCTGAAATGGAGCCCCTCGTACTCCGTAAATTTGACACCCCTCCTCTTAGAGATGGGCGCTATAGATAGTGAATTTTTCTACTATCGATAGTTTTTTACTACCGATAGTTTTCGATAGTTTAAAAATTCTAAAATGCTTCCATTTTTAGCCAATTTTTAATTCAAAATTCTATTTTTTCTTGTTTTTTCAACTTATAAAATATATTTTCCAAAAAAACGGTTATCAATTTAACAAATTTCTTAAATGAGTACACAATTTTGTTTTTGAGTGAGAGGGGGGGGATTGCTTTCCTGCTTTGAATAATCAGCTCTACCACCAGTTTTTTTTCAATTTTTCTAGTATAAACTTTGTGTAGAGGATTTTTTGCATCAATTTGATCAAGTAAATCCAAAAATAATGTATTTTATGTTCATAACCGCCTTAAAAAAAGCAAAAAAAAAAAACTATCAAAACTATCGATAGTGTGACTATTGATGGTCAGAAACTATCGATAGTGTCCATCTCTACCTCCTTCCCTGAAATGTTTGTGAGTGTGCAGAAAATTTTAAAGAGCTTTGCGAAAGAAATTTACAGAAATCACTTACCTAACTTTTCAGGGATACCCAGTTTTTCAAAAAAAAAACATCATTTTCCCCTCCTCCTTCCATTCGTATCAGAGTTCTACCGGTTCCCAGGCAAATGCTTATCATAGTGCCAAAAATCTTCAGCTTTTTTTGATGTTGGGCTCATCAGATTTGGAAAAAAACTGGTTGTTATGAAATTTTTAAAAAAAGGGAAATTTCCGCAGTTCAAACGATACGAGGGTGACAATTTTTGAAATAGAAAAAGAATTTCGGAACCTAAAATATTTCAAATTTTTTCCTCCAATTTCGGTCGTCAGGAGTAAGTAGAGGCTTCCTGATTATCTTCCGCTAAGAACCTACTCTTTTGTTCATTTATCCACCAAAAAACGAAATACTTACTACAACTTTTTTCAATTTCAATCTGGTTATTGTTGATGAAGTGGATGTGAGCCCGAGCAAAGCAAAGGATTTTTTTTTTAAATCAAAAATTCCAATCACCAAAATATTTATATGTATATATTTTAACGTTGGAATTTCAAAAACATCTCGTTCAAGATAAGTAGGCATCTATTTTGTAGGCAAAATTTGTAATTAATTTTCTTTTCTTAAAATTTTGTACTAATTTCGTAATTTTCGTGTAGTTTTAACGAATTTTTGTACTTTTTATGATCATTTTCAAATTTCGTGTCTTTTTTATACTTTTATCGTATATTTTCAAATTGTGAAAATTTACATCTCATTTTGGAATTTTACTTTGTTTTTCCAATTCAAATCTTTCCCAACTCCTCTCAATTTTTACTACTTCCGCCAACTTTTGTCAACTTCCACCCAATTTTTCCAACTCGAAAACGCTTACTAGGATGAAACATCCCTTTACTCCTACCTCTCCGTCGGTACGCCTCTGATTTCGAGTTCAATCTCGTTTTCTGTTCTTTTGAACTTTTCATGAGAACGTTTGTCGTATATCCAACGTACACCCGCGAATATTCATATTCCTACGTGTAAAATGAAAGAAAATTCTACGGTACCGCGCAGAGACTCGAAGACAAGCCGAGCCTGGCGGAGTGAAAGAAAAAAAATGAATGGCACAACCGACACACGGAGATGGCATTTTTAAAGTGTTTTTGAATTGAGAATAAAAAAAGCTACTTATAGAAAGATTACGACCATAATCCGAAGAGGAATACTCATGGGAAATCAACCGCTTTTTGCATCGCTTTAATAGAATAACAAAAGACTAGGTACTGTTTATTTCATATCTGGCGTATCTGCGTTTGAAATTTCGTAAAAAAAAATAATAATAATATTTGATTTCAGCGATATTTTTCGAACGCGTAAATTTTTCCGTCTGCTGATGTCTCCGTTCGTATTTCCTCCATCTCGTCTCTCGCCTTCGTCATATAGTCGTCTTGATCCCTGCGGCCCCGCGCCAGCATAGGTAGTAACATGTAAACGCTTCGTTGCCGTAATTTACATTTATCGCGTAGTCGATAGTGATTGATGAAGTTGGCTAGTTTTATTCGGCAGCGCGCGCCACGCCAGCATTCTTTCCTTCGCATTTTCCCCCTTTCTTTTTCTTCTTCCGTTGCTGCCGCTACCCTTAACATTACTCGCGTCTCGAAACGACCTTTAACGTAAACGATTTATTTTGCTATTAATCTTATACTACGTGAATAATGAATCGACAAGCTTAAGAATTCGAATTAATGCGTCACGATGCGAATGTAAATTGAAATGTTTTTTCAAAAATGCCAATATGTTCGTCTAGTCGGTTGGTGAGCTCGAAACGTAACCCATAATTCGTCGAATTACGTTGCACGAGGTCGTCTTGAAAAAAATTATTTTACGATAATTTTTCCATTAGTCGACGTTAATTTATCGATTTTGTAAAAAAACAGCTTGATGCATACGTTAGCAATGGTATCAGTTTTCAAATACCTTGGTTGCAAAAATCAGACGATTTGGCCAATTTGAATAGATTTGGCAGACTATTTCGTCTAGGGTGGCGAATCATGCTCCAGGTTCCCTTATCGATACACCTCATGAAAATACCCTGGTAAACCCCCTATCTAAATTCATTCAACTGTTGAGCCGAAACAATTGAAATCTGGGACCTGTCCCAAAAGTTAGTGCATGAACCTCTATTTCGAAAACCATCTCTCTAAGCGAAAATTCGAAAGTTCACCATTTTCATGAACTTTCAGCCGAAAACATTGATAGTCGAAATTGGTGTCAAATTATAAGATTTTTAGCGCTGAATCCGAATAATGTAAGTCTTCCTACTTTGAAGTGCTGCCTAAGCCCCGGCAGACTGGGTAAAAGGGGGAGAAAATTCGAAAAACTCACAGATCTTTGGTAAAATTTCCAAAAAAAAACTATCATTGGGTTGATCAGGATTTATAAACGATTCTCACGTATGCATTATTCAAGAATAGGGACGACTTTTCAACTTCGAAATTTTTACGAAATTTTCATTTTCGAGGGGGGGGGGCGTAGGAGAGCATCAACTAACTCATGCATATGGACATGTGATGTTTCAAGGTCGTTGAACTCGATTTTGACAATATTTTTTTCAATGGTGGTGAGGGAGTGAAACCCCTACGCCCATAGGCGCACCCAGAAATTGTGTAAGGGAGGGTCTCAGATTTTGAAAAAAATATGGGGGGGGGTCAAAATTCAATGAAAAAATGAAGTAACCTGTTATTTCAGTGGAACTGGAGTAGTTGGGGTATTTTCGGCAGGAAAATAATATATAAGGTTAAAGTGTCCTAATTTCGACCACCGGCCGATTTCGGCCTCTATGGACGCAATCTGCCAGAAAAAATTTTTCATCTTCCTTTTTCACAGATGAATCATTTGGACAACTCTACAGGCAAAATTGGCGGAGAAAATTGAAAGAAACGAAATCGCATAGGTGAAATTTTTTTTACGTATTCTTAGATCTCATATTGTGAATAAAATTTGTAATAAATTTTACAACACAATTCTGAATTACGATGATGCATGATGTCAGATTCCGATAAAATCATTGTTTGGGGTGCTCTTATCTTAACCTATATAATCTCTTGTTTTTTTCTCCGCGAGTTTTGGCTGTAGGGTTGTCGTTTTGGTCTCATTTTGTTTATCTATGAAAGTAGAATATGAAAAAATTATTTTTGGGTAGATTTCGCTCTATGCAGGCGAAATCAGCTGACGATCGAAATTAGGAACCCAAAATTTCAAAATCGATTTTTGAGTTCCCTCAGAAAAAAAATCACACAAAAAAAATGATCGTATCGACTCAAAATTTTAGGGGATGGTAGAGGAAAGATCAAGATATTTTTTAAGCTATTTCCGATGTTTCTACCTCCAAAAGTATTTGATTGGTGGAAGTTTGAAAAAAAGTAGTCGAAATATGGCAACCTTACCCTTATATACCTACAGATCTGAGCGAAAAAAAATTGAAAAATGACGAGGTTTAATGATTTTCTAAGTCAAAATTACTGATTTTTTCTGATAAATGGGACATTGACTGCGAAATTAGTAATTTTTTACTGATCAATGAAAATTATTTTACTAATTAAAAAAGACAGAATTTTTGCAAATTCTACTTATTCAAATGTAAAAAGTGGTATGTTCATTTAAAACAGGCATTAAAATACTGCCCGAGCGAAGCGAGGGCGAAACTTTAAAAAAAAATCATACTCTTCTTTGACATTTTTATGATAAAAAAATCTTGTCGAGCTTATGGGAGGGGGGACTCGAATCCCCTGAATTCTCCCTTGTGTACGCCCCAGTATATCATTTTCAACCCAATTATAAAAAACGTAAATTTTGATACCACACTCGATTTTCATGAAAAATTTTCGATTTAGCACTTCCCTGACACCTCTCCAATGAGCCCATTTTGAGGGTTTTGATAGAGTAACATCGTAAGCGGATTTCGCGGGTAAAAAATGTAAATTTTGAAACCACACTCGATTTTTTCGAAATATTTTTATACTCCCCCCCACTTTGGGTACTGGTTGTAGTTAGAAATCAAAATGACCCCAAAACTGGATTCGGATGCTCTGAATACCCCCTAGAATTAAATTTTTATTCTTTCCCCTCGAAAAATATATTTTATCAAATAATTTGATTTTTTTTTCTTTTCACTCGCACTTTGTAAAACCCTTGCGCTTTTCTCCCTGGAGCCGAAAAAAAATTGAAAAATAGCTTTTCCGATTTCAAATTTTATAAGGAATCGAATGCCGCAAACCAGCACATTCTATATTTATTTCCATGTCTTTGGCGTAAATATCAAGTCGCCGGGTCACTTGGGGTATTTTTAGCGTTTCGTTGCCGCGTGGCCGTAGTGGAATAGTATCAGCTCGGGCGCGCTTCATTAATTTTTCAAAATGGGCTTTGAGGGACGGGTTAACATGCATCGATTGGGCTGAAATTTTTTGTACCTCATTTTCTCATGTAGCGGTACCAACCTAGGGGGGGGTCCTGGAAAAAATCCCAACATTTTTTTCCACCAAGTATAAATAAGGGCCACCCTACTGCACTTGCATTGATGTTAAGGGCTGAAAGTTGGAGACACCACGATTTTCTGGAGGCTCTGAAACGTCTCGAAACCGCTTCCAATCAATTCGGTAGGTCGAAGATAGGATATAAACCAAATTTCAGCTTTTTCCATTTATTATATCAAATTTTAATATTTTGCAGGGCAATGAGGAAATTTTGAAATTTCAAAAATTCGCCAAAATCCAAGAAATGATCTTCAGCACCTAAAATTTTGGAATGGGGGGATTTTATGATGTACTTTAGATTTAATTTTGTTTGGGCTCAAGATTTTACTTTGAGTTGGGATACTTCCATTGTTATAAAAAATTTCACCGGAGAGGAAAAATTTCAAGAGTTGAAAAAATCTCGAGAAAAAGATAACCCTAAAGTTGGAAAAATTCTGGGAAACGAGAAAAAAATTTATTCGAGTCGAAGAAATGTTGAAAATAATATGAACATGAATTCTAAAATATCGAGTCGTATGATAATTAGGGTGGATCGAAAAAAAAAACATATCTTGAATTTCGACCAAATTTGGTGGGATGGTTTACTTTGAATGGGAGACACCCAAAAAAAATTGAACTCCTAGGTGCAAGGGGAGGGGAGCAGAGGGTGCTCAAAGTGCACCTCCTTTTGAAAAAAACGCAGTTTTTTGTGTTTTTTAGAAAATCAAAATGGTGCGAGAAGCCGTCACAGCACTCAAAAGTTGCGATTTGAGTTTCTACAACTCCCTGAACCATCGCCGCGCCGTCCGCCTCCGATCAAAATTCAGACTGCTACCAGGGGGTCCAAAAGTTGCAGATTGCAATATTTCAATAATATGAATTTTTCACTAGGCTGGAATGATTTTTTTCTTCAAGTAATTGAGCAAAAATTTTTTTTGGATCACTGAAAGTAAATTTTGAAAAAAAATTATGAAAATTTTATGCACCGGTGCAGCCAACAGCGAATCGTAAAATTCCAAAATACAGAATTTATGCCAACTTTGAATTGATTACTTTTTCGCTTGAAAATATTATGAATTTTTTTCACTCACTAGGAGTAAATTTCGGAAATTTTTCGGAAAATTTTGTATATCAGTGTAGCCAGTTGTAAATTCTACTCTATGGAATTTACGTCTATCTCGAATTAATTTTTTTATCGTTTGAAAAATTCACAGTATTATTTTTGTTCTCAATCAGATCAATAGAAGTATGTTTTGTTTTTTGATGCCATTGTTGAGAAGCCAAGCTGGTAGGCTGTCAGCTTCATAAGAGAACGCTAGAAAATTGAAAAAAAAAACAGAACTGGTATATTCTCTCGCTGGCATAAAAATAAATACAAGACAATTTTTTTGAAAATTTGAAGACAAATACGTTTGTGGCGAAATATTAATAAATACACAATCGATTCAACTTAAGTACATACCTCTCAACTTGTATGCGGAGAGGAACGCGAACAGCTAGGTACCAAAGTTTAAAAAAAAAATGAAAATTTTAAACAGGATAGTCCTTTTTTGTTTCGAATTTTTTCAAAACGGTTTGGTTTTT
The DNA here is from genome assembly GCA_033439095.1 of Pseudococcus viburni. Taxonomy (NCBI): domain Eukaryota; kingdom Metazoa; phylum Arthropoda; class Insecta; order Hemiptera; family Pseudococcidae; genus Pseudococcus; species Pseudococcus viburni. The sequence goes on along the minus strand of JAVBJF010000577.1, from coordinate 50,884 downwards.
AAATTTATTTGCAATGAATCTTTCGCGTTCCTCTGCGCATACAGACCACGCAAAAAATAATTTTTAAAATTTTATTTCTGATGACTGAAAACAAAATTATTGTGAATTTTTCAAACAATAAGAAAATTAATTCGAAATTAACGTAAATTTAAAAGTGTAGAATTTATAACTGGCTACACTGATATACAAAATTTTCCGAAAAATTTCCGAAATTTACTTCTAGTGAGTGAAAAAAATGCATAATATTTTCAAGCGAAAAAGTAATCAATTCAAAGTTGGCATAAATTCTGTATTTTGGAATTTTACGATTCGCTGTTGGCTGCACTGGTGCATAAAATTTTCATAAAATTTTCATAATTTTTTTCAAAATTTACTTTCAGTGATCCCAAAAAAAATTTTTGCTTAATACTTGAAAAAAATCATTCCAGCTTAGTGAAAAATTCATATTATTGAAATATTGCAATCTGAAACTTTTGGACCCCCTGGTAACAGTCTGAATTTTGATCGGAGGAGGACGGCGATGGTTCAGGGAGTTGTAGAAACTCAAATCGCAACTTTTGAGTGCTGTGACGGCTTTTCACACGATTTTGATTTTCTAAAAAACACAAAAAACTGCGTTTTTTTCAGAAGGAGGTGCACTTTGAGCACCCCCTGCTCCCCTCCCCTTGCACCTGGGGGGCTCAAATTTTTTTTGGGTAGTCTCCCACTCAAAGTAAACCTCCCCACAAAATTTGGTCGAAATCCAAGATGTATTTTTTTTTTTTCGATCCACCCTACTGATAATCAAAGACTCGCACGAGTCTTTGATGAGTCAAACAAGAAAGATTCATTCGTTCGCACCATTTTCTATTTTCGTCCCCGATACATATTCCGTTTAAATTTAGTCGTGGGTATGAAAATTAACCAACCTTCCACTGTTGTTCCGAACGAAGCCACATTTCTATTTTCAAACTGATTTACAAAAATGACGGCAGTGTGCGTGTGCGAAGTGCGATTGGTTATACACGCATATATGTATATCTACTATTTACCGTATACGATGATCGACTGCTCAAGCTCGAGATATCGGCCTCCATGCAGCGTCATAAAATCGCCCCCATTCGCTTTAGTTTTCAAATTTATACACAGGTACACCCTAATTAATATTAATGATGGTTGGAAATTACAAACCCGAGTTGATTGAAAAAAGGTATTTCTTTTTCGTGTTTTTTTTCCTCTTTCATTCGTTCGATTCGTTCGGTTTAATTTTTTTCCTCGGGCAACATGAAATCGAGTAATTGCGAAATGACCGCGTATCGTGTACGTCGATGCCAATCAAACGGCTAGTTTTATATGATTTAATTAGTCGAATGTAATATTTCCGTGTATATTTTCATCGCTTAAACGTTCAGCCCGACTGACCGTTCTTTCGGACGAAATATTCCCATGAAATTCTTCATACCGAACTGACCACCGCTGGCATTGGCATCGGCGCGAGCACCCCACCGCGCCGTATTTTCGCAAAATTGGCCGGGCCGAGCGTTATATTTAACGTAAATTTCAGCGACGAGTTGTCCAACGAACGCATCCACCGACGACGTACCGATAAACGTTAATTTCGGGTATATTTTATCGCATTCGTAATATCTGGTATTTGAAAATCGTTCGTATTCGCGTACATTTAAACGAATAAATTGATTCGTACGTTTTTTTCGATTAATTTTCATACGCCAACGTAGTACGTGATGCTCGGTCATTTGGCGCAATCAAATCACTACCTACGTAGCGTTATGCCTTCGCAGATATCGTCGTCGATGCTGAAACGAATATCTACGTGTACGGAGCACAGACACATACGAATACACAATTTTCAACCCTATTTCTACCTCGTATCAAACAATTTTCTATAGCGGTTTATTAAAAATTACCTCGAGAAAGCGCCCGACCAACGTTGGAAATGCAATCTTTCTCGCTATTCCGCCCCCACTTCCTAGCCCCGTCCATTTCCCGGCCGCCATTCAAGTCGTCGCACCGTTTCGCGTCTTCTTTCGTCCTCCTGTGCGGCGTATCGTCTTCTCAATCGTCCGCGTTGAGTGCATCATTTTTCTTCGAGTACCGCCTCGGTAAAGTACTGATGGAAATTACAATTGCCAGATGTAATTTTTCTTATCTTTTTAGTAGCACGTTGCTTATTCTCGTCTCATTTGCGACATCCATCACCGGCAGCTACCGGGCGTCTGTTATTCGCTGTATCTGTAGCCGCGTATACTTATTTACGCCAAATACCTACTCGTAGCACCTAGAAGCTCTCGTATCTTGCATGTGTAACCTTATAAAAATCACTCTACGAGGCGCCGGCACCAGCGGTCGGTTTCTTTATTCGGGGTTCTCTTTTTTGCAGAACGCGTGCCTTTTATTACCAGTGTAATTTCAGATTACCAGAGAAAATATAAGATTACGTTGAGTTGTTTTTTTTTTTTTTTTGCCAACGTTCGTCGATGAAAACTAACAAAAACTTCTTATATGGCCTTTGTGGCTGGGAAATTGAACGTACAACTGCACAAGGGTAGTTTCATTAGCTTTCAGCTCACCATTTTGTAAAATTTCGAACAATTACAACACACCCTGTATGCACACCATTACTCGGAAAGTACATATAGGAACGATATTTTTAGTCTGCATAGCTTTGATGTTTTTACACGGTTTTATTGCGATACGATGGAAAGCACGAATGGAGAAACGTTGCACGTTCTTGGAAAGCTCGAAGCGCTTTCAGTTTCCAAACATGTACATAATTTGGTTTTAGGTATGAGAAAAGATCTTTATGGACAATTTTAACAGAAATTAATAACAAAAACGATTGATTTCTGTTTTTAATCACAATGTCGAAACACTGACCTTAATATTACGGATTTTTTTGGTTTAAATCAATCGATCATTGCATTTGATGATTATTCAGTAATAAGAGCACACCTTTCCGTATTACGATGAAGTACCATATTTTTTCGTAGAAAAAATCTACTCTCTCATTCATAAATCAGTGAAAATTATCGAAAATCACTGAGAAACCGTTAGAATTGCAGCACAGGAGAAAATCAGTGAAAAAATTTTCAATGAAAACAAATCAGTGAAAAAAATCACTGGAATATCAGTGAAAATTCAGTGAAAAGTTGGCGAAATTTATGAAATTAGTAGAAACATCAGTGAAATCTTTGAAAAATAAGCGAAAATTCGCTGAAAATCAGTGAATTTCGCCGATTTTTTCCTGTACTGCAATTCTAACTGTTTATCAGTGACTTTTCACTGATTCAGAATGAGAAAATGAATAGCAGCGCATGAAACTCTAACAAGAGATGTATCTCAACTCAAAGTAAAATTTTGAGCCCAAACAAAAATAAATCAAAAGTACATCATACAAGAACTCCAAATCCAAAATTTCAAGTGCTGAAGTTAATTTCTTGGATTTTGGGGAATTTTTGAGATTTCAAAATCCCCTCATCGTCTTGCAAAATATGAAAATTTAATTGAATCAACGAAAAAAGCAAAAATTTGGAATATACCCTATTTTCGACCTGCCAAATCGATTAGAATAAGAGGATTCGAGACGTTTCGGAGCCACCAGAAAATTTTGGAATTTTCCAACCATGGAGAAAAGACCATAAAAACGGTTCATATGAACTTCAGCACCCATAATAGCGGATAACCCATATTGGTAACCTATTTGATCGATTAAAGCACAATTTTCCAAAATTCGCAGCTTTGAGTTCAGATATAAAATTTTTAGCTGACAAATTTATTTTAATAGAAAAAATTCAATTTTCTGCCAGAAAATATGGATCTGAACTTGGTTGTGGATTTCAAAAAATTTGGCTATAATCCATCAAATAGGTCACCAGTATTGGTAATCCGGGATTATAGGTGCTGAAGTTCATTAGGACAATTTTTATGGGCTTTTCTCCAGAGCGTAGGAAAATTCCAAAACTCCCTACTGGCTCCGAAACGTCTCGAAACCGCTTCCAATCGATTCGGCAGGTCGAAAATAGGGTATACACCAAATTTCAGATTTTTCCGTTGATTACATCAACTTTTCATACGTATTTTCCTGGGCGATGAAGTAATTTTGAAATCTTAAAAATTCGCCAAAATTTGAGAAATGAACTTCAACACCTGAAATTTTAGATATGAATAGTATTTTATGCAACAAGGGAATAAAGTGATTTTCGACGAATTTTGAGGGTTATTTCACGAGCGAAGCGAGGGAAAAAATTGTCGAAAATCACTTTATTCTCGAGTTGCGTACGATATTTTTCGTCATAGCGGGAATAAAATGCGAGTTTAAGTATTCGAGCAATTCGCGAGAGGGAATAAATTAGCACTTTATTCCCGCTATGACGAAAATTCTTTTATGATGTAGTTTCGATTTATTTTTATTTGGGTTGAAAATTTCACTTTGAGTTGGGATACCTTCCTTGAAAAAAGCCTCTATTTTTAATTCTCGAACTATTCAAGAAGTGAGCACAATATCGAAATCGTGATCGAAATCAAAACTAGAAAACTGAAACATTTCAAAAATTCATTTCAGTTTCATTTTTCCAATTTTAGATTACATTTTTTGTCAATTTTTGACTTGATCTGAATGTCTGCTTTTTTCAATCGAGAATTTTTTCTACTTTTTTAGGTTTTTTATTCATCAAAAATTCCAATATTTTCCCAAAATCTCCAGAAACGCTTTCCCAAGCCTTCAAAACATTACATGGTGGAGGAAGTATATTCGCCAGATCGATATATTCACAAAAAAACGACTATTTCAGTGCAGATTTCTCCGTTTCTGCCAGATTTTCCATACTATATCCAGGGGGGATTCTGCGCCAGGAGGAATTTCACAAAGAAACGTTCATTTTAGTTCTTGGTATTCGTAATTAAAATAAAGTTTCAAAAATTACGTATTTTCTTTAGAAAAAAAACACGTATTTTTGTACACAATATTTGCTCTTACAACAGGTTTTGACTTGATCTGGGCGTCTGTTTTTTTCAATTGAGAATTTTTTTCATTTTTTTAGGTTTTTCAATCACCAAAAATTCCAGTCCCTTTTCAGATTTATAACAAAATCTCCAGAAACGCTTTCCCAAGCCTTTGAAACATTACATGGTGGAGGGAGTATATTCGCTCGGTCGATATATTTACAAAAAAACAACTATTTCAGTGCAGGCTTCTCCGCTTCTGCTAGATTTTCCTTACTACATCGAGGGGGGATTCTGCGCCAGGAGGAATTTCACACAAAACAGTTCATTCCAATTCTCGATATTCGTAATTGAAACAAAGTTTCAAAAATTACTCATTTTCTTTATATTAAAAAAAAAACAAAAAAAAAACGGGTTTTTGTACACAATATTCGCTCTGAAAACAGGACAAGCAGGCTGTCTTCAAGAAGAGGTGAGGGTACGAAAAAAAAAATCCAATTTACAAAATTCACCCCAGAGGGGATACGAGAAAATTTTCAAAATTACGAAACTTCTACCCGACTCAATTCTGATTTTTAAAGATTAATTTTAGACCCGAGGAACTATCTTAGAAGAATTCGTAGGATATTCAAATTCTCAAATTGGGTAAAAATGGCTAAAACGTTCTATTCGAAGCGTGATATTTCACAACAATCAAATTTCAAGAATTTTACGAAAATCATGTAAAATCGCATTATTGATGATGACTCATAGACAAGCAATCCGTTAGGTCTGTAAATTTTTTCTGTTTTGAGTCGAAATGATACCCATCCACCAATCACGCAGAAAAAATTTTTCAACCACATCACAGACGACAATTAGCCCCCTTAGAATTGTCCACCAGGGCTGGTAAGCCAATCAATAAAACTCAAACTCAAACTTAAAACTTGAAATAAATTTTTAAAAATAAAACTTAAACTTACGCTTAAAGCTCAAAGCCAAATTTTTTAAAGCTTAAGCTTAAACTTGAAACTGAACGGCCAAAATGCATTGGCTTACAGCTTAAATCCATTTTTTATAATTTTTCTTGTGGGGGGGGGGTCGAAACGAGATCGATTTTTCACATTTTTTTGTGATCAGAAAATTGATTGTATTTGAATTAAAAACGAAGAAAAAAAGAAAATTCAATTTTTTTTCTCTAAATATTTTCAATCTGCTAAATTTTCTTCTCGAAATGTTTTCAAAACCAAATTTTTCGCCTAAAATATTTTTAAATCAAAAATTTCTTCTGAATTCTGAAACTGTTTCAAACTCGATGTCTTATCTTAAAATTTTTTCAACTCTGATTTTTTTCTCAACATTTCTTTAAACTAAAACTTCAAAGTTTTAAACTTCTTTTCAACATTTTTCAACACAATTTTTGCATCCAATCCTAATATTTTTTCATCCTCTGAATTCTGGAATTCAAAAGTATTATGTAAAATAATGTCTCCTGCTGTACACCTGGGGTACCCCAGTCACATCGTGAAATTGTTTCTCATTTATTGATACTTTTTTGGAGAATGAAAAAATGATAAGCATGTGAAAAAATTAGATTTATAAAAAATGTCAACAAATTGTAAACTGGAAAAAATTTTGAGTTGAAAAGCGATTGGAAAACAAGTTGATAAAATATCCAAGGAAATTTGAGATTGAAAAAATTTCAAGAATGTAGAAAAATGTTTCAAGAAAAATTTCAGGGCTAAAAATAATCTGAGTTTGAAAAAAATGTTTCATTTCAAGGTGAGAAAAAAATTGGGGAAAAATTCTAAAATTTGAAATAATTTTGTTGGAAAGAAATTGAGAAGTTTTTTTTAAGAAAAATTGATGAATTAATTTCGAAGTTGAAAAGAGATTAAAAAAATTGATGGTTCAAAAAAAATTAAAAAATTGAATGAAAATAGAAAGATGGAGCAACAAATTTTAAGTTTTAAGATGAAAAAAAAAAAAAAACTTAAACTTAAAACTTAAAATTTTTAAAATAAAGCTTAGGCTTATTTCTGAAAAAATCATCGACTTAACGGCTTAAAGCTTAAAACTTAAGGCTGACTTACCAGCCGTGTTGGCCACACCATTCTCACCCACAACTACATTTCTACATATATCTTCGAACCCCTAAACCATTATTCCAATTCTGCCTCTGGTGCATCCTGTCCCACCTTCTCTTGTTTTTTAAAAAATCACCCCATTTCGAGATCCCTAGCTCCATCCTGCTTTGAGCTGGTGGACCCATATTTTGTTTGAGTATCTTCCACTCAAAGTAAACTTCACCACAGGAATTTTCCATAAAAATCCAGAATACGTTTTTTTTTTTCGATCCATTCGAATGTGTATCTAATTGCGGAATTTTTTCATCGCGTCCTTTCAACGAGGAGGCAAAATTACGCGACAAACTTGCATAAATGTACTTATATGAATACGCAGGTACTAGACTTTTATCCGATAAAAAGCCATAAATAATGGTCGAACATTGTATATAATCGAGTTGGCGCTTTTCACAGCGCAACGCAGCGTTTCATATCAGTAGATTAATCGGCGTTATCAGTACATCAGGCAAACGATACGACGACGTTAATGGATAAAGTACCTACGATGAACGGGTACCGGCGCGCCATGCTGCTGCGGCCCTCATACTCGAGTATACAACTTCGTATTATATCGGATGAGTTTCAAAGATTATCGCTTAATTATTCATATCTACGCGGACACAAGAGCTGCACGAGATGAAGAAAACTCGTCGCAGCACTTGATAATGTAAACATTTACCCAGAGAAAACGGATCGTTAGACGTTACGTTTCCGTGCACGTATGGCCGAGCTTTCGTTCACCAAGTGTATCAGTGTAAAAGGTTATTCGGAGTCTTGGCGCGGAGAATGGACAATATCGTGTTTCGCAGACGGACTTGGACGGAGACCGGTGCCGGTGTGCAAAAAGCAGCCGACAAACCGAGCCCGGCTACGATACTCGAAAATTAAACTCGGCCACGACACCGAGTAATTTCGGCGGATGCAAATTTCACGCCGCATACCAAAATTACCGAGTATTCTTCACGCAACAATACCTATAGCGGTCCGCAGATGGACGCTGTGGCCGGGTCCGGGGCCAATTTTAATCGTCGGCCGGCCTGAAATTTCGCTCGGATGCCCGGCTCGCGTAATATACTACGATTCGTAATTTCTCGCGATCGAATGCGACCAACGAAGAGAGAAACAGACCGCGAGAAAGAAACAGAGTAAGTAGTAAAGTTTAGCAAAGCGTAATTTTCAAGAGATCCGCCTAACTATCATCGTTTAGTGGTCGTTTCATTATTAAATGGCCTGGAAGGTAGTTAAAAGAGACGAGCGGACTAGAAGTCATCAAGTACGTATAGCCCACGGATACCTCTATTAAGTCTCCGAATAAAAACCTTTCTGCGAGCCGATATTTAACTAATGTTTTCAACGTGTGGTACGCAGTACGAAACCGAAACAAGTAGAAAAACACCGAGATACGTTTATTTTCTACAGAAAAGGTGTGTTTACCGGCCACGATGAGAGTATTTTTGTGATTTTATCGAATGCGGTTGTACGATTTGACCTTGTACTTGTATACGACTCTTCTCAAATTTCAGCTAAATTTCGCCTTCGGGTGAACCTTATTTTGGCGTGTTGTCTTCGTATAGAACGAAAAAGCGATGGGTTCTCGTTAATATGCATTTTAATTAGCTCCTTTCATTTTCGAAAAAAAAATTCCGCTCGAAAAGCTCTTCAATGTGGGAGATTTTCTGTGTAAAAAAGAAATACCGTGCTTTATACCGTTTTATTTCTTTTGTTTGAACCCTTTTTCGTTTCGAACATGGTAATTTTCTCTAAATTAGTGTACGTAGATCTAGTACGAATTTGAAATGAGAGACGAGATTAGTTAAATTTTCAGCGCAAAAGATTGCATATCTTGAGGGAAAAAAATTGAAAGAGTGTCGAGATCAACGTTCTTTTCAATATTGTTGCCAGTTTTTCGGGTTTTTGTTCAAAAGTAAATACTAGACTACAGTCCAACTGGCAAAAAGTGCTCTAGAAATTGAAATCAGCGTGCTTTTTTGAGGCGCAAAAAAATTAGTTGGCTTATTGTGGGTATGGGTTCCATAGCATGAAAAAAGTGTATTTTGGATATTTGCCCTTGCACAATAGGGAGCTGGGGCCTAAAACCCCTCTTTTTTCCCATTTTTTCAACTTGACCGGGCGCAAAAAATTTTTTCACAGTGTGATAGCAGACACTTCCCCGACTCCAAATATATGTCACAACCCTTGGGCCACTTGCACAATGGGGCGCTAGGACCCCCAAAGTGCGATTTTTCGCCAAATTTGACCATTTTTGGCACAATAATGCCTCTGTATGCGACATGTGATCTGGGGCGCAAAAAAAATTAAACCAAGTGTATACCCACATTCATTCCGCATCCGATGAGCCAAAGTTTAAGGAAAATGGTTGGCACAATACACCGTGGCGGAATTTCAAAGTTGAGAAAATGTGTGATTTTCACCTCTTTTCATCATAAATTAAGTTATCAAAAAAATTCTGAAACTTGGGTTGCGACCTATCAAAATGGGTTAAAATTTTACAAGAAAAACAAAATTATTAGTGAAAATTGAATTTAAGCAATTTTGACCCTTTTTGAGCCTCAAATTGATCTCCATTTTTGAGTATTTCCCAAAAATTGGCATGTGACCTATAAAAGAGGGCTAGAATTTCCTCAAAAATTCAAAAATGCCATCCAAAACTATTTTTGAGCAAATTTTGAGAATTTTGAGCCTCAAATAGAATCAAATTTTGAGTATTTTCCAAAAATTGACATGTAACATATGAAAGTGGTATAGAATTTTGTCAAAAATTCAAAAATGTTATCCAAAACCATTTTTGAGCAACTTTTGAGAATTTTGACCCCAAAATAGGATCAATTTCTGAGTATTTTTGAAAAATCGGCATGTGACCTCCCAATTTTTTTAAAATACTAAAAAATTGCTCAATTTGAGACTCAAAATTTTTGAAAATTGCTCAAAAATAGTTTAAGATGACATTTTTGAATTTTTGTCGAAATTTTATCCCTTTTTTACTTATAGGTCACAAAATGGTTTTGGATGACATTTTTGAATTTTTGACAAAATTCTATACCACTTTCATATGTCACATGCCAATTTTTGGGAAATACTCGGTTTGCACTCTCATGTGCTGGCATTTTTTTCGTTTGTGCTAACCCCCTTCCCCTGAAAACGAATGCAAGCCAGACCAGAGCGTCAGAAATGGTGCCCCACCTATTCAAGATTGAGGAGTGAGAGTGGGATCAATTAATTGTGCTTAGTTTGTGCTCTTTTGTGCTGACATAAGTTTCATTTGTGCTCCCGATGACAAATTTTTAGATTTGATCAGATATGATGGCTTAAATCTAAGCAGATCAAAGAAGGAGCTGAAATGTGATGTTTTTCAAAATAAAATATTGCACAAAACTCTCTGTGAGTAGGTACTTAACACAAACGAGTGATGCTGTTATCATTTTTATCAAGATTCATTTTTCTGAGTTTTCAGAATGCATTTCTGACGCGCCGCCCATACAAGGGAGGGAGCACAACTGAAAATAATGTCAGCAAAATAGAGCACGAACCGAGCACAACTGATTGACCCCACTCCCATCCCTTAATCTTGAATGGGGGGGCACCATTTCTGACGCCTCGCCCTGACCTATATTTATTTTCTGGGAAAAGGGGGAACACAAACAAAAACAATACCAGCACAATCGATTAATAACACTCTCACTCCTCCCCCCTTGAATGGGCGGGGCATCTGAAATGGATCCCTCGTCTATTCAATGGGAAAAAAGACAGATAGGTACCTATGGCTTTTTTTTCAATTTTTACAATTTTGAATACCTTATTGCTAAACAATTTGAATAAATTAAAAAAGGATTCTTAGAACAAAAATTGAATAAATACCACGGTTCCCAACCTCAGTGATTTTTCAGCTTTTGAAAAAGTAGAGTGAATTTTTAAATTTTCAGTGATTTTAGTGATTTTTGAGGAAAAATATTCGAAAAAACATAAAACTAGTCATTTTCTACCAGAAAAGGATGTTTTCAAAAATTTTTCTCAAAATCGTAAAATTCTGGCGATTTTGACATTTTTTTACCTATTTTTATAAAGTGATTTTTGAGGATAACTTTAGTGATAAAAGTGATTTTTCGAGAATGAGTTCAGTGATGAAAGTGAATTTTGAACGACTTCTGGAGAAAAACCGGTGATTTTAGTGATTTTCGAACAAATTGGTTTCAGTAATTTTTGAACAAATTGGCGTTTTTTGGCCAAAATTGTGATTTTTCAAAATCTTGGTTGGCAACGCTGATAAGTACTTATAGCTATAGCTAACTACTCTCTCAATTATAAATCAGTGAAAATTATCGAAAATCACTGAGAAACAGTCAGGATTGCAGCACAGGAGAAAATAAGTGAAATTTTTTTTACTGAAGACAAATCAGTGAGAAAAATCACTGGAAAATCAGTGAAAATTCACTGAAGTCAATGAAATTTATGAAATTTGCTGAAATATCAGTGAAAATGTTTGAAAAATCAGCGAAAATTTGATGAAAATCGGTGAATTTTGCTGATTTTTCCTGTGTAGCAATTCTCACTATTTATCAGTGACTTTTCACTGATTCAGAATGAAAGAGTATGGTAAAGTATACTTTTTGTTGAAATGTGAAATATTGAATATTTTGGAAGTTTTTTCTCAATTTTTTGCATTAAATTTGATTTTTTGTGAAAAAAAAAAGTTGAATATTAATTCACCTAGGTACCCTTTTTTCACTTTTTTTTTTTCAATTTTCAAAATTGCTCAGTAATTTAATTTCATTAATTTGCAAAATATCTTCCATCAAAATTTTGGACTGAAACAAAAAAGTTATCGAATGAAAAACCAAAGAGAAACCCTTTTCCAAAAGTTCAAAGAGGTACTTGAATTCGTGATTTTCTGTTGATTTTTTAGTCCAATTTTCATAATTATTTTTCTACGTACTTACTCAATTCTCAAACGAATTTTAATGACAAATGGAGGGACATTCGTGAAAAAAGAACAGCAATCGATGGAAAAAAAATCGCGGATTGGAGTGACGAAATAGGTTCGACTTTAATAAGACTTCTGAATCCTCTTTTACCACAGAAGGATGTAGGTACACTAAAATCGTAAAAAACTGATTGGAAACATTTTAGAATCGTTTAAATTGACAATTAACAAATCAAGAAACCTTCGACGAGATTTGCTTCGACTCCGATAGTATTTAATTATACTTCGAATGGAAATTTATATGGGCAGATAGTGTTCGTGCCCATAATAATACTTATTGATATATAAAGCAATATAATGCAAAGTTATTGTACTCGTACGCGGTATAGGATGGCATACGTATAGAGCAATAGACGTACGTAGGAAGAGCGACGCATACCTACGTAAATATGCGATAATTAATTATTCGGGTATAAGGATTACGTTTCAATAAGTGCTTGTTAGCAGGTATCTGAAGTAAGTCATCAAGACGAGGATAAATTGAAGTATGTGGTTCGACATGCAAATGGTGTAATTATCGCCGCTTACCCGTAAATACAAACAACTTACGTAACTCGTGCAAGCTTATGTCCTTTCATTTGCATTTTGCATATGGTAATGAAGATGAAGTGTAAATATCATATCGTACCCGTGGTACCGGGTTACAAAGGCCGACATTTCAATTAAAATTTCTCAATTTGCAACCCGTACCGCGTTGATATATACGGGTATATGGTATAATTTCAGATACTAGCAACTAGCAAGCGCCGTTATCTCATTCGCGGCATCTCTAATTTCCTAAGAATAATTAATATAGGTATTATTAAGGAAAAGAGTATAATATTCGTATCTCTATACGCATATATATACCTAATAACATGTGCGACACGACGCGATTCCACGGTATACCAACACAAATACACGAATATCCTACATAAGTAGATAATTTGAATAATTGACAGATTTTCATTTCAGTTCGTACTGTATACTTTTCGTTACACTTTGGACCACTAGGCAGTTTTTTACGTCCTACTTCTGGGTTTAGTATCAGGGTTGATTGAAAAAAAAAAAAAAAAAACATAATCCGGAATTTGACGAAAATTAACGAAATTTCTACTTCACTTCGAGATTTACCCAAAAATCAATTTTTTAGAACGATAAATTGTCAACTGAGACGTTCCATATTAAAATGGACAACTTAGTGAGATTTGAAAAAATCGAGTTATCCATACCACTCGATAGTAGATGAAATTCTGCACAAAATGAGACCAAAACGAAAAGTTTTCGTTCATATCCCTCCGAGCAGTGAATTTTCAAAAATGAAAGTTGAAAAAAGTACATTTCGAGAAAAACGAGCTAAAAGTTTTGAGTACCTTTTTCCCCCCCTTTTTTTAAACGTAAACCCCGAAATAAAACCGAAATTGTGAGAAAAGGAAGCATTCTAGCGAAAAAATGAATAGAATCAAAATTGTAGAGCTCAAAATTTCCTTTCCATATATGGTATTCATTTTCATCAAAAATGCTTCGTTTGCAAGTAATTGTTAAAAAGCTGCAATTCATCAAATTTTGAAAATTTCACGTTTTTCAACATAAAACTCAATTTTCCGAGAAAAGAAAGCATCCTAGCGAAAAAATGAATAGAATCAAAATTATTTGCTTTCTGCTAAAAGCGGTTAGTTTTTTGCTAGAAAGCCAACTATAAAAGTTATTCAGCTTTGAAAATGTTGTGTTGTAATTTTTCCCAGATAAAAACTTATCAGATCACGCCGAGTCACCGAAAATCGTGTTTTTCTGCTACTTGCGGCCTCTCTAGAAACTTTCTGAATATACCACGAGAAAGAGGACGAAATTCTCCATCCGAATCGACCAAAAACCGAAAAATGATATATTTGACCCGAACATCTTAAAACGCGATTATCTCGAAATCACGTTTCTAACGAAGTTGTCCCTTTTAATATGGAACGTTTCATGTCGTCCAACTTTACAAGTCAAAGGACCTCAGTATTTCATTTATTCCCTAAAGATAATATTCTCTGGGACAAAAAAATCGAAAATTCTGGATTGAAATGGAATTTCTCCTGATTTTTTCGACCCGGAGCACAATTTTTTCCAGTTTTTTTTATCACATTACAAAAATTAAGGTCGCCATTTTTGAAAAATTTCAAACTTGAACCTACGTTTCAAGTTATCCCCTCCGCCTCCACCCATTGACTGATTTTAAAACACCTCCTAACGGAAAAAAATTGAGCAATATTTTAAATACTTCATTTTTAATCATCGATCAATATTCTTCAAATTTTCATATCCAAATTTTCGAACGTTTCTTCAATTTTTGTACAACAAAAAGATGATACTTTCATAGGCAAATTGAAATCGTCTTATGGGCTATTCCATGCTAAAACAGACCAAAAGTGAAGTCGGGTCTTCCGATTTCGCTCAGATTTTTTTTATGAGTTCCCTTTGGTGGTCTATTCACGAAACCACGATTATTTTTTTTCTAACTCTCAAGGGGGCTGGGGGGTGGGCCTCGTAATTTTCATGCAATTGTGATTTTTCGCCTAACTACCCAACTTTGAAGGCGTATATCTTGAAATAGGCTGTACTTTGGGGAAAACCGTTTGTGGTGCCTGAAAGAGAATTGAAAGTAGATTCAAAAGTGATAATCACATTTTGGAAAGCTCAAAGTTGAACTTTGGTGGCGAAAGCTCAACTTTCATGATATGCACAATATATGAAAGCTACCATTTAAAAATCTGAAAAAATTACAGTGAGTAGCCCTTTATACCCTTTTTTCAATCGACAAATTTTCAAGATGGAGTCTCCAGACCCCTGGGGGGTACAGGGGTCCACAATTTTGACCAAAATTCAAAAAAATCGATCAAGTCGAGTAACACACCGATGACTACTAATTCGAAGGCGCTGAGTTCGAATATGTACTCAGTTTTTTCATCCGACCCCTCTGAACCCCCCTATTAGCCCCCTCAATAGGGCCCAAATTTGAAAAAATGAAAAATAACGTGCGACTAGTCGTTTGTTAGGTTTTTGAGGGCGCTGAGTTCGAATATTTGATTATTTTTTAGATTTGACCCTTGCGTGTCCCCCTAGCCCCCCAATTTTGGGAAAAGTGGGTCAAGATATTAAAATGGCGTGTGGCATATCGATTCTCACTAATTTGAGTGCGTAGAATTCGAATATTGACTTACTTTTTGATTTGATCCCTTTCCTCGTGATCTAACCTACTACTTCCCCTCAAATTCGTATTTTTTCATTAGGTTAAAGCGCGAGGAATGAGGTCAAATCAAAAAGTAAGTCGATATTCGAATTCTACGCACTCAAATTAGTGAGAATCGATATGCCACACGCCATTTTAATATCTTGACCCACTTTTCCCCAAAATTGGGGGGCTAGGGGGACACGCAGGGGTCAAATCTAAAAAATAATCAAATATTCGAACTCAGCACCCTCAAAAACCTAACAAACGACTAGTCGCACGTTATTTTTCATTTTTTCAAATTTGGGCCCTATTGAGGGGCTAATGGGGGGGTTCAGAGGGGTCGGATGAAAAAACTGAGTACATATTCGAACTCAGCGCCTTCGAATTAGTAGTCATCGGTGTGTTACTCGACTTTATCGATTTTTTTGAATTTCGGTCAAAATTGTGGACCCCTGTACCCCCCAGGGGTCTGGAGACTCCATCTTGAAAATTTGTCGATTGAAAAAAGGGTAAAAAGGGCTACTCACTGTAATTTTTTCAGATTTTTAAATGGTAGCTTTCATATATTGTGCATATTATGAAAGTTGAGCTTTTGCCACCAAAGTTCAACTTTGAGCTTTCCAAAATGTGATTATCACTTTTGAATCTACTTTCAATTCTCTTTCAGGCCCCACAAACGGTTTTCCCCAAAGTACAGCCTATTTCAAGATATACGCCTTCAAAGTTGGGTAGTTAGGCAAAAAATCACAATTGCATGAAAATTACGAGGCCCACCCCCCAGACCCCTTGAGAGTTAGAAAAAAAATAATCGTGGTTTCGTGAATAGACCACCAAGGGGAACTCATAAAAAAAATCTGAGCGAAATCGGAAGACCCGACTTCACTTTTGGTCTGTTTTAGCATGGAATAGCCCTTATTGAAAAGACAACAAGAGCAAAAAGTGAAAATTTCCAAACGGGGGGGATTGTTTCAACTCAAAGTATGATTTTTCTCAATTTTTCTCCAACATGAAAGAAAAATTTTTCATAAAAAGGTCACCAATTTCAATAAATTTTCAACTCAAATCCATTTTTTTGTCTGAAATTTAATTTTGTCATAATTGGGAGGAAAACTACCCCCTCTGCCTCTCTACCGATTAATCTGGGTCCAAATATATCATCAAAACCAATCAAAACCCGGAAAAATAATGAGAACAAAGAAAATTTTCAGAAAGAAAAAATTTCAAAAAAAGGTCACCAATTTCAAAAAAATTTTGACTCAAATTTATTTTTGTCAAAATTTAATTTTGTCATATGTAATTGGTAGGCAACCTATCCCATTTGCCTCTCTCCCGTTTAATCTGGCTCCAAATATTTCATCAAAACCAATCAAAACCCAGAAAAATAATCGGAAGAAATGAAATTTTCATAACTTCATTTCTCAGGTATCATTTTTGAAGACCATTAAAATTACATAATATTCAAAGTTTCGTTTTATTTTGTCCCCTCATTTCAAAACAAAAAATAAATAAATATTCTTATGGAAGAATCTCATTCAGCTAATAGGAGGAAGGGAAGAGGGGGGATTAAAAATTTCCGCTTGGAGTGAATTTTTTTCTGATGGTTTTCGATTTAAAAGTACGTACGATTTTTCCCAACTTTTTTCAACTCAAAACGAAAATTCCCCACATAGGGGTCGTAATTTTCAAAAAAAAAAAACAACAGATTCAAATCCAACTATGTTGACGGAAAATTCAATTTTTCCTGACCAGGAGTTGCCCCCCCCCCCCCTCCGTTTAGAAACTTAATTTTTCATTACACAGGGCGACACGAATTTTGTTTTTGGGTTCTCATTGCCAAATTTGGGTTGCTTTTATGTAACTAATAAAGGAAAAAATATTTTTTTTGACCAAAGTTTGCTTTGGGGGTGGTGGGGGCCAAAAAACTGATTTTTCGAGGTCAATAAGCCTGAGCATTACAAAAAAAATTGAAAAAATTTTTTTTTGGACTAATCTTGTAGGAAATTTCACGGCGAATCCAATGCCGCAAACCGCAGACCCCCGTCTCTTTTTTAAAAAAAGTTACAGCTCATTCTTTCCAAAATTTTGTGAAAAAATCGCATTTTTTTGTTTTTTTTTCGCAAAGAAGTGAAATTTGAGAGAAAAGTAAAGGTTCTAAGGCCATAATGACCATGGTGAGAGTTGTAGGAAATTTCACGGCGAATCGAATGCCGCAAATCGCGGACCTCTATCTCTTATTGAAAAAAAGTTACAGCTCATTCTTAAAACCCTTAGTTTTCTCTCAAATTTCATTTTTTCGCGAAAAAGGCACAAAAAATGTGATTTTTTCCACAGAATTTTGTAAAGAATGAGCTGTAACTTTTTTTCAATAAGAGATAGAGGTCCGCGGTTTGCAGCATTCGATTCGCCGTGAAATTTCCTACAACTCTCACCATGGTCATTATGGCCTTAAAACCCTTACTTTTCTCTCAAATTTCACTTCTTTGCGAAAAAAAAACAAAAAAATGCGATTTTTTCACAAAATTTTGGAAAGAATGAGCTGTAACTTTTTTTAAAAAAGAGACGGGGTCTGCGGTTTGCGGCATTGGATTCGCCGAGAAATTTCCTACAAGGTTAGTCCAAAAAAATTTTTTTTCAATTTTTTTTGTAATACTCAGGCTTATTGACCTCGAAAAATCAGTTTTTTGGCCCCCCACCCCCTCAAAGCATACTTTAGAAGCCAGGATTGAGCATGGTGATGTATTTTGATGTCTAGAAACAGAATTTCGGCATGAGAACCCAGAAACAGAGCAAAATTTTTTTTTTGTCGCCCTGTGTTATCAATCATGTTCCACTTGAATTTCTTGTCCTAATTTTCAAGTATCTCTTCAACATTTTTTCACCCTTCAAAATTCGAACAGAAGGAAACACTTTCCAAGACGCACCAAAATTGGACTTATGGGGAGGTTTGCGATTTGCAATTTTTCAACCTCCTTGTAAAGGGCAAAAATGGTATCCAATTTCGAGTTCAATTAATCAAAAAAGTTTAGAAACTCAAATCGGACCTTTTTAGGGATGATCGAGGTTCTCAGCAAGAAGCACTCTCCAAAAGTGGCAAAAGGATTTTTTTTTTAAATGACTCCGCTTCAAAGTCTCCTAATTTCATCTCCATTTGCGCAGAGGATCTCAAATTTTTTCTGGGATGTTTCCTGCTCAAAACAAACTACCTCATCAATTTTTGTCAAAATCCAAAACAAGTTTCTTTTATCGATCTGTCCTAGTAGGCATACGAGTATAGAGGAACCTCAGAAAAATTCGCTAGTCCCAATTATTGGAGAATTTTTCATTTTAGATGAAGAAATATCAACGGGATAAAATTATAAAATTGTGAAGATAACTCGCTTACGACCGAAAGCTAGCTGTACGGATCCAGTAATCAGATACGAATACTTATAAAAATAAACGACTCTAATTTATCGCCCCGCCGAATACACCTATTTCCATCCAAAAGCACGAAATGGCATTCAAATTAAAGCACAGTCGACGATAACAACTGAATGCACATGCATATAAGTTGAAGAGAAGAAAAAAAAATCATTATCGTTGTTATTATTCGCGGCGCGATACGCGATTTCAATTTTAAAGGCGAATACTTCCATCGCCTTGGCATACCAAAGTATACGTTTGCAAAAGGTATAACGAAACGTTCGATAAAAAGCATTCGTAGGTAATAGGAGTACTAGGTAGTACGTACTCCCCTCCACCGCTCTTCTGCTCGCGGCCAAGTCTTACCGGGCGTAATTAAAAATTACTTCCATCCAGCGGGATAACTTTGAAACGATAAATGTCGGCCAAGAAAGAGGAGAAAAAAACTACCGCAATCGTTATCTCAGTTTCATTAAAATTTCAACAATGCAGAATACCTAACGTACGTGTAAGTACTATACACCGTACTCGTATACTATACTATGCTGCGAGACCGACCGACCAACCGGCGCGGCGAAGAGAGAAGGGTGAAAAAAAACTTTGCAAGTTTCCGCATTGGTGCTCATTTGTGAAATTTAGCTCATGAATGAAATTTCAAACGTTCCTGTTCCCTTTTTCGCCCTATTCAAGGGCCACTGGTTTTCCCTAAAACGTACCTTACCTAGTTCATTGTTTTATGAAAAACCGAACGCCGAGGTATAAACGTAGTGTGCCATGTACGAATGCATGAATAAATACGACGCTTCATTTAATATCGTTCTAGTTCGTCTTCTCCTTTTTTTGCGTTTTTTTTTTTATTACGTACGTGTGTTTTTTTTTTCGTCCTCGAACTCGAGTTCTTATATGATCGCATAGTTATGAACTTATAGTCGATTAGGATATGGGAAGGATGAAGCCAGTAGATGAAGTTGAGTTAGAAAGAAACTACAAAAATTTAATTTCTTTTAGAATTTGAGAACTTGTTACGCGATTAATTAACGTGCCAACGGTTAGCCCCGCGTAGATTGGTGAAAATTCTAAATTTACAATTTACAATCCTCGAATTTTATATTAACATTGATAAGTTGAAATGACGATTTTTCTTATTCAGTAGATCGAAATAGATTTTATCGTCGATTCTGGAGCCAAGAAAGTAGTTTTTTTCGAACTGGAAATCATCATACAAAATTTTATGTTCTTACTTTAGTTCTCAAAAAATGATTAAAAAATAATAATTTGCAAAAACAAAATCATTTTTTCGCAAAGAAATTTAAAAAAAATTTAATAAAAAAGGGCAGAACATGAAAGTTGTGTCTAGACATCAAAACGATCTGAAAAAATTTCCACCCCCTTCCCTCCCCATGATCAAAAAAGAATAATTTGCAAAAACAAAATCATTTTTTCACAAAGAAATTTTAAAAAAAATTAATAAAAAAGGGCAGAACATGAAAGTTGTGTCTAGACATCAAAACGATCTAAAAAAAATTTCACCCCCCCCCCCCATCCCTCCCTATGATCAAAAAAGAATAATTTGCAAAAACAAAATCATTTTTTCACAAATAAATTGAAAATTTAATAAAGATAGCAGAACATGAAAATTGTGTCTAGACATCAAAATGATCTGAGAAAATTTTCACCCCTCTCCCCCCTCATCAGCCCCAAAGTTATCTCCCCATAATCCTTAAAATCTAATCGTGTTTGAGAAACTTGAAAAAGGCATATCCGGATAAGAACGGCGAATCGACTTCAGAATGGGATTCTTGAACTATCAAATGGAAGTTGGTCCCTAAAATGTGAAAATTCCTTGATTAAAATTTCATCTCTTTGCCTCATCCCTAAACCCCTAAAAATTTCCCCAAATGTGTTCAAAATACGGGGTTGGTTGTAGATTTTCATATTCTATTTACAATTCCGCATTGAATTTTTTCAAACTTGGACAGATAATGGGATCGTACCAAAGGCCATCTAAAGAAATTTTTCCAATTTTTGTTGTATTTTTCTTCTCACTAAATTCTCAGTTTTAAAATTTCAAAACGCAATATCCACAGGTTAGTTCAGACTTACGAGAACAAAAAAAAATATATTTATGGAGTATACTCAATTACCCATGTATAACTTTTTTTTTCTTAAGAAATTCTTATGCGGTGCAATACTCCAGTACCTAATACGAAAGGCCCATTTTTTTTTTTTTACATTATACTCCTCTTTAAAATTGCTACTTTCAATCAAAATTTTTTTCTCACAAAATATATCCTGAAGTAGATATTTACATACCATTTGCACAAAATAAAAATATCTTCAAAAATTTCTAATTTTTAATACCTACAAGTACAACTTTTTCATTTTTTTTCTGTGAAATCTTCAGTTTAATTTTTTTGCCATTTTTTATTGATTTTTTAAACATTTTTCATTGATTTTTTAACATTTTTTGAATGTCGCCAGATTTTAAGGACAAATATAGAATAGTAGGGAAACAAGTGCTAGCGAAACTTTGACCAGGTAGTTTCAAGTTCCAGAAGTAGATAGGTACAAGAATTGCATTTTGCCCTTCCCCCTCACTGTAGTTGAAAATTTGAAAATATAGGAGAAAATAGAAAATCAATTTCAATCCCGATTACCAACAAATTTTATTCAAAACGTTATTACGAAAAATTGAAAAAATGTTAGAAAAAAAAAACAATTTAATTTTTACATCACAAAAATCTAAAAACTTTCGAAATTGAAAACAGAAGCAGGGATAAATTAAAATTTTTGAGAACTGCTTGAAAACAATTAAATTACGTTGACCTATAATTAATTTTATTATCATTTGAAAAATTCACAATAATTTTGTTTTTAATCATCAGAAATAAAAAATTTGAAATTTTTCTTTGAAAATTTTGTACGTCTGTGCAGATTTTATAGTGTAGCATGTCACGATTTGTAACTGGCTGCACTGACATACAAAATTTTCGAAAACAATTTTCGAAATATACTTTCAGTGATTGAAAAAAAAAATACAAAATATTTTCAGGCGAAAAAATAATCAATTCAAAGTCGATATAAATTCCGTATTTTGGAATTTTATGATTTGCTGTTGGCTGCACTGTTGAATAAAATTTTCAATTTTTTTTCAAAAATTCACTTTCAGTGGGAGAAAATATTTTTTTGTTCTATTTTACTCGATGAAAAAAAAATCATCCCAGCTTAATAAAAATTTCATATTATTAGAATATTGCAATCTGCAACTTTTCAGCCCCCTGGTAGCAGTCTGAATTTTGATCGAAGAAGGATGGCAATGGTTTAGGGAGATGTAGAAACTCAAATCGCATCTTTAATAAGCTACGAAGGCTTCTCACACAATTTTGATTGGCTGAAAACCGCAAAAAGCAGCGTTTTTCTCAAAAGGAGGTGCACTTTGAGCACCTCCTGCTCCCCTCTCCTTGCCTCTCGGAGGCTCAAAATTTTTTTGTGAAGTCTCCCACTCAAAGTAAACCACCTCATCAATTTTTTCCCAAATTCAAGATAAATTTTTTTTTCGATCCACCCTAGTCCACATTCCACATTTTTGACCAAAATTCAAAAAAATCTAAAAAGTAAAGTATTACATCGATTTTTGCTAATTCAAAGGCGCTGAGTTCGAATATGTACTCAGTTTTTTCATCCGATCCCTATGAACCCCCCTAATTAGCCCCCTTAGTAAAGTCAAAATTCAAAAAAATGAAAAATAACGTGTGACTTGTCGTTAGGTTTTTGAGGGAACTGAGTTCGAATATTTATTTTTTTTTTGGATTTGACCCTCAAGTGCCCTCCTAGCCCCCCCCCCAATTTTTGGAAAAGTATGTTAAGAAATGAAAATAACGCGTGGCGTTATCTATTCTCACTAACTCGAGGGCGTAGAATTCGAATATCGACTCACTTTTTTGATCCTCCTCCCTCCCCGTGCTCCAACTGATCCCCTCATTCAAAATCGTATTTTTCCCACATTTTCTTTCGAATACTGATCAATGCCAATTCAATCAAAAACAGTTGAAATTACTGAACTGGCCTGGAAACAGAAATTCGTCTATTTTGAAATTAGATATTTTAGATTTTCTGAAATTCGTATTTTTTACCTTTTCAAATACTCCAGATCCTTCATCAAATACCACCCAAACTCTAATTACTCAGCAAATATGAAATGTAGAGTTCAACACGATTTCATATCGCTCGACAAATTCGCGCGTCCAGGGGCAGAGACTTGGATTTTTTCCGCATGTCGCAAAATTTTAATCATAAAAAAATAATTTTTTTAAAAATTAAAATGTAAATAAAAAAGTTTGAAATTTTTTTTTTTTGACAAAGGGTATAGCCGGATAAGGGGTGGTTTTGGCCCCAAGCCCGATTTTTGATCTAATGCCCCCAGATTGTGTACCTTGATGAAAAAAAATTCTGGAAAAAATTTTGGCCCCCCAACCCCCTCCCTTTCGGAGCAATGGCCATTTTATTGCATTATTTTCAATAATTTTTAATTCCGATGGAAGTGAATGAAATTTTCTGTTCTTTGTCACAATGTTACATTTTGTAGAAGAAGTTTGGTCGTTTCTTTGGAAGAAAGACCAAAAATTACAAAAACCCTTCAGAAATATTGTTATATTAGCTGATTTTTCAAATCTTGAGCATTTTATACGCAGAGAAAAGGTCAAATGAAAAAACTAACATCGGATTCGTGTTAAGCAGGTCAAAATACCCTGATAAACACCCTTTTCGCGATCATTTTACTTTAAATGTCGAAATTCACTTTTTTCATTGATTTTTAAAGACAATAAACTAAATTTCGAGATTTAAAGTAAAATGATCGCAAAAAGGGTGTTTAACGGGGTATTTTGACCTGCTGAACACGAATACGGAATTGGTTTTTTAATTTTCTCATTTCTTTCCGTATAAAATGCTCAAAATTTCAAAAAACCTGCCAAAATAACAACATTTTTTACGGTTTTTTGCAATTTTCGGCCCTTGCGCCACCTCAATCGCCAAAACTGAATACGTGACGTGAATCTACGTCAAAAAACACGTTTTTAGGATATTTTCAAAAATTAGTCGAACTTCGCTGTTTAGGTCTTTTTCACACTTGAAAATTTAAAATAGCCAAAACCTCATGAAGGAGTGCACCAAAATTAATGAAAAAATTATCGCGAATAGACCTCTACGAGATATAACTTTGTGCCAAAGAACAAAAAATTTCATTCACTTCCATTGGAATTAAAAATTATTGAAAATGATGCAATAAAATGGCCATAGCTCCGAAAGGAAGGGGGTTGGGAGCCAAATTTTTTTCCAGAATTTTTTTTCATCAAGGTACACAATCTGGGGGCATTAGATCAAAAATTGGGCCTGGATCCAAAACCACCCCTTATCCGACTATACCCTTTTTCATTTTTGGCATGTCGCAAACAATTTGACGTGTCGCAAGAAAATTCGTCATGTCGCCAAAAAATTCCGCATGTCGCACTTGCGACATGCGCGACACAATACTCTCCGCCCTTGCGCGCGTCCTCTTAAACCTCGCAGCTCCAATTTATAAAAATGAGTAACTCGACGACGCTCGAAATACACATACTTATTTAGAGTAAGTAACTAAGTATATTCGTACATTTGTGTTATTTCAGAATTCAGATCCGTATGGTATACTTTATCGTCATTTTTCACCGAGCAACAAAACCTACCCTTTTTTTTTCAGGTCAAATGTTCGAAACCGTTCTCATATTTATACATCGAGCAGGTAACATAGGTAAAAGGATATCAGTCGAGTTTGAAATTTTTACACCCTATAGTCAAGCTACTGTGAAAGGCTACCGTTGCGAAGGTGTAACTCGAGTGGATAACTCAACAAATGAAGCACCTCCGATAGCACGGGTAACTGGGGCGAGATAATTTCGTATAAATAAAGAATATCTCGCGACACTGATACGCTGGACGATTCTGCACCGGCAGCTCGTAGACACGAGTAACCCTCGCTCGAGCCAGCCATCTACCTAGTCGTTAAAATTATCGTCTCTCGGCGTGTCAGAATTTACGAAAAAAAAATCCGATCGATTACTAAAACCGGTTAAAATAAAGAATAAATTTCACGCGGATAACGCGATTTCGAAGGGTTAAATACAAGACTGGAAAATGTAAATAGTATACCGGCGGTATCAGTTGCCGCAATCAATAGCGAGTTACGAAACGAAATAAAATATTATAAAAGTTTCTAGGACGCTTTGTGGTCGGGGGAGGTAGAAAAAAAAGCACAAAAAAACGCATCGCATCGAATCGTCGAAATAAAATGAAAAAAAAAAACCACCCAGCCACGATATGGGGGAAAATATTAACCTTTTAAACAGTAACGGAAAATGGAAAATGCGATAACTCAACTGTAAACTTTATGCTTTAATAAATTCAAAGCACCTGACTTTCCGGGTTAATTGTATTCTTTGTTATAGGATGTTTTATATACACATAGCCGTGTAATACAACTACGTGTTTTCTTCTCTCTTTTTGCAAAACCGCAAATACTACAAAACAGCCAGCAACAAGTGCACCCAAAGTGAAACGTGTTCGCGCGCCACTCCGCTCCGCCGGCAACCCAGAAAATGGAGAGTACGCTTAATAGGGTCGTAAAACACGGACCCAAAACGGCGGTGTCGTTTTCCGGACCGCTAAAACAGATAAAATCAAAGAAACAGAACACCGGCAACGGCAGTTGCTTATTTCAAATGAATGCCATTATGAAAACATTGTAATTAAGTGGTCCATCCTTTGATTCTGGCTCTGGCGTTATATTGTCGGGAGTTGGGGAGTCGCGACGCCGCCGTCGCCGCCGCAGCTGGCGCGAATACAACAATAGAATTCCTCCGTGTAACCAACTCTTCCATACTTATACCGGTAACGGGGCTTTTTTCCACCCGCGTTTCTCGATACCGAAACACAGATAGGATATACTCGAGTGGGAACGGTTAAAATCCCGGTAGCGTGTTTACAGCTCGTCGCCTTGTATGGTAAATTTTAGAAGTGGGCTGCAGCATGAATACTCGTAGGTACATAATCGGTAAAGCGTTGAGATCGGTTCGTCGACATCCAGACACGGATAAGCTGCTTCGAGATGCCTCAATTTTGGTAAAATTATTTTCCACGCAGACCTGGCGTATTCATTGCCTACTATATGGTCGAAGAATACGATCGCGACCGTAAATTCTTAATTTAAAACGCCAACACCGACGCTGCCAGGGACTTATCAATAAGGGAGTTTGGAAGTAACTTACCCACAACCCCCTATGGGATTTTTCTGTATTCATTTGGGGAAATTCTTCATTTTTACCTTTAAGTTGGGAAAATTTACCATTTGAACATTTCAGGCATGCCACACAGATTTTGGGGGAAAATAGTGACTTAAGTGACTTTCTATGAGGCAAAAAGTGACCTATTTTTTGAAAAAAGTGACCAATTTTTCATTTTTTTTCCAGAAATAAATACACCCCCCCTCAAAAAAAATCATAACTCAAACTGTATTTCTCTCTGCAATAGTGCTGAAAATACTTTTTTTTTCTGAAAAAATTTTTTATCGAGGGTAAGGGTGCCATATTTCGACCACTTATTTTCAAACTTCCACCAATCAAAGACTTATGGAGGTAAAAACGTCAGAAATGGCTTAAAAAATACATTGATCCTTCCTCCACCACCCCCTAAAATTCTGATCCGATACGATCATTTGCCCCTTCAAATGTCGAGTTAGGCAAAATATGCATACCACAAATTTTACTCTCCACACCACCCCCTACCCTATCCATATATTAGTTTTCAATTATAATTGAATACAAAAATTTTCAATTTTCAATTTTAATAATTTTTCAATGTTGGCAACACTGTATCTTACAAACCAGCTCCGTTTCAGATATTTCAAGCACAGTTTGTACGTTGCCCCTTGAAAACCTGTACATAGGCAATCCCTCAGGTGGATCGGCGTCGGACAGTTGGTGAGGGTCCCTCGTCAGTAATAAGATGTAAAAAAACCGCTCCTAAAAGTCGATTAACCCGATTATTGGTAATTATTTGAGGTAATGGAAAATTTTCAAAATTGATTTTTTTCTGAAGGTCCTAGCTCCTCCCCATGACATCCTGAGAAAAAATGGTAAATGACAAAATTGTTCGTTTTTTAATGCTCTACAACTTTTGTTTCAGCTACTTTTTTATTAGTGCGTAATTTCGCAAGTTATCGACAAGAAAACAAAATTTGAACCCCCTTACTCCCCAAAAGAGGGACTGAATTATGCACCAATTTTAGGGAAGTTCAGGAATCTTAAAATACATACCCTACTACGAAACTTCCCCTTTCTGCTAATTTTTTTTGGGTAAAAACCTAAAATGACTGTATTACTATACTATTTCGTTTTTTTCAATTTTCTCCGCTAGTTTTGCCTGTAGGGTTGTCATTTTGGTCTCAAATTGTTTATCTGTGAAAAAGGAGCATGACATTTTTTTCCCCGGTAGATTGCATCTATAGCGACCGAAATTGGCCGGTGGTCGAAATTAGGAAGCGGTCGAGATTAGGCCATTTTACTTACTTGAAGCTACGAGTTTAAAAATATGCTTCAAATAACTGAAAAAAAGAATAAACTTTTTTAATTATTATAACTTCCGTTTAAAATAAGTTTTTACTGAAAAAAATCGTAATTCGCTGCATTTAAAAATTACGAGTTCTAAAAAATGAACAAGTATTTTTTTAAATTTTATGCAAGAGCGGAAGGCCGTTTGAATGAAAAAAGTGACTTTAGAGTGAAAAAAACGGACTAATAGTGACTTTTGGCCAAAAAAGGGACTTTTAGTGACCAACCCTGAAAATAGGGGACAAGTCACTAAAGAAGGTGACTCTGTGGCATGCCTGACATTTATATTTTTCCAAATTGGGAAAATTGCAAAAATGACCCTTATAGAAAAAAACTGGAAGTTTTCAGAAAAACTTCCTGTTTTACAACTGAAACCACGAGTTTTTCGTTTATTGATAGTTTTACAGGAAAAACATGCAGTTTTACAACCAAAACTACGAGTAGTTTTAAAAACTTGTAGTTTACTTGTAGTTACACAACAAGTGAAGCTGCAAGTAGGGAAACAACTTGCAGTTTTATAGAAAAAACTTACATTTATTTAAAAACTTGCTGTTTAGTGGTTGGACGAAAGCAAGTAATAAACTTATTTTTTCTGCATTTCTATATACTTTCCCAGTTTTTTCCTCATTTTTGAAAAATATTTCATTTTTTATCAGATCCCACTCTACTTTATAAATTTTTATTAAAATGTTGAATCACACTTAAATATTTTATTTTTCAACTTTTTTTTCATTTTTTCATTTTTTCTTATTTTTTCATTTTTTTCAATATTGAAATGTTGGAAAAAAATTCAAGTGCATTTCAACATTTTTTTATAAAAATTTATAAAGTATAGAGTCATGTTTTGATAAAAAATAATTTTTTTTAAAAGTACCCTAATCTAAAACTTTTTAATATAATGTAGATTTTATGTGCAACAGAATATTGCCATGTCAGCGATCATCTAAATTTCTTCCAAGTTTTCCCAAGTCTAACAAAATGCCATTATAAGTCTATGATTTTAAAAATACATACCTATACCTAATCAATTTTTCTACATGCAAAGCTTACACTTTTCAGATTTTTACCCCCCCCCCCTCCATATAGAAACATCGATGTAAAAATATTGTCAAATTTATATTATATACCTATGCTGTCAAAAAACATATATTTTAACATAATATATGTCAAAGTATATGTTTTAATTTTCCAATTCAAAATTTTCAAGGTCCCACCCCCTCTTGCCCCAACCCTTCATTCCAAAAGCAAAAAAAAATATTCCCAAATATTTGTGTTCTATCTCAAATACCTACACAGATTTCGACATATCACTAAAAAAAAACGTACGAAATTCAAAATTTTCAAATCCGCGTGCACCCCCTCTTTCCCCCCTTTTTTCTAACCCAAATATTGCCGAATTTGTATTCTGCATCCTCGAAAACATAGATTGAGATGAATATCACTCAATTGAAAATTTTGATGTTTTCAAGTTTTATTTCCATTTTTCTTAAAATTCTGAATTTTGAGGCTCCAGCCCCCGAGGGAAGGAATAGAAATTCGCTAAATGTACCCTAAAATCTTATATTTATTATAATAACCAAGAAAAGCAAAAAATTTCCCAGATTTAATCGAAATAGAAAAAAAAAATTTGTCAACTTTACACTTAAGTACTACTTTCAATACCAAATATTCGACCTAGTTTACTACTTGTAAAACTACCTGGTAAAACTACCTGGTAAAACTACCTAGTATTACATCAAGTATTACTTGTTCGAATTTACTAGTTGTTAAACTTGTAAAACTGGAAGTTTTTTTCTATAAGGGGAGTGTTTATTTAAAAATAGGGATGCAGCTTAAAACCACAAAAAGTAGATTTAATATCAGAAAAAATATGAAATGATACATTATAAATCGAACTGAATGAAGTTTTTTTGTGCAACGTACCGTTTGATTAAATTCATTTCAATGAAAATAATTTTTAAATCAATTTTTTTGGTAATTTTGGACTCAGTGTAAAGCATAGATGAGTCATATCGAGAAAATAAGTTGATATTCGAGGTCAGCACCCTCGAATTAGTAGAAATCGATATGTCACACGCTTTTTTAATTTTTTTCTTATTTCCCCCCATTTTTGTGAAAGCTGAGGGGCATTAAGAGGTCATATCCAAAAAATGAACGAATATTCGGACTCGGCGACCTTAAAAACGTAAAAAACGATACGTCGCATGTGATTTTTAATTTTTTTGAGATTTTGGCCATATTGAGGGGGAGTGGGGGAGGAGGGGTTGGGTCAAAAAAATAAGCCAATATTTAAACTCAGCATCCTCAAATTAGTAAGAATCAATATCTCACTTCAATTTTTACGTCTTTTTGAATTTTGACCAAAATTGAGGACCCCTGCGAGCCCTAGGAGCATTGAGATCCCATCTTGAGCAAAATGGGAAGATCTGAAGTGAAAACCTGGACGATTTAACGTGGAATGAGCCAGGTACGTAGTAAAAAAGGAGCATCGTGATAAAGTAAAAAAAAGTGTTTTTGACACAGATTCGTAGGTATCAATGCATAGTTGAAAAACTGAAAATATTGGAATTTTCAAAGATTTTTACCCCCCCCCCCCCTCTCTACAGAAAAATGTCTTCGGAACGTCATTGGGCACCGTCGCGTCGTCAATTCCCAACTCGTACTTATTTAGAAGCCTAGCATACGCGAATGTGAGTTGTCGTATTTACGGCGAATCGAGTAGGCAAATTAATTAACATCTTAAATACTCGCATACTGTGAGAATAGTACGCGGTCTTCTTCGTCGCACTAATCTCACTCTCGCTGTTTAGATTACACAAGTTGACATAAAAAATACTGTATGAAGTTTAATGGGTGGTTTCTTACAGTATTTTTTGTGCTGATCACGAGAAAAATAGTGAAAAAATTCCATCACCTAAGGATTGTTTACTATTTGAAATTTTTATTGAACATTTTGTTTACACTTTTGAAAACTTTTGACACTTGAAGTCAATTTTCTGAGCAAGGGAAGGGTTAAACGAAAAAAAATGAATAGAACATTAATTGTAAAGCGTAAAATTTCCTTTTTGTAGAGTTCAATCAGTTTTTTCCAAGGAAGCTTTAGCTTACGTTGAAAGTTGACATTTCAACTTTTTAAAAAAAAATTGAAAATATCTCAAAAACTAAGCCTTCTAAGAAAAAACTAACTGGACTCCACAGAAAGGAAATATTACGCTCTGCAATTTATGCCCTATTCATTTTTTTATTTTAACCCTATCTTTGCTCAGAAAATCGACTTTAAGAGTAAAAAGTTTAATCAAAAAATGTAAAACAAATTCTTGACAAAAAATTCCAATTATGAAAAATCCTGACGGGATGGAGTAAAACTGAAATCATATTCAAACTCTGCACTAAAAAGTAGGTCAGAATCACCAATCAGAATCGGTTATGCAGAAAAAAATTGTTGATTTGTCTATCTTTGATATTTCCATTGTTACAAATAAGAAATGTTAAAAATCTGGTTCATTACAAAAAATCTATTTTCCAGGAAAAGCAAGCCTAAAAAAAATACGAATAGAACATAAATTACAGAGCGTGAAATTTTCTTTCTACAGAGTCCAATTAGTTTTTCTCTATTAGGCTTAGTTTTTGAGATATTTTCAATAAAAAAAAAATGAGTTGTACATGGTTGTATTTTAAACTTTCAACTGAAATATCTCCAAAGCTATGCCTAAAAATAAATTAGTTGGACTCTAAAGAAAGGTAATTTTATGATCTACAATTTATGTTCCATTCATTTTTTTCATTTAACCATTCCTTTGCTCAGAAAATTGACCTCAAGTGCCAAAAGTTATCAAAAAGTGTAAAAAAATGTTCAACAGATCACCCATTAATCTTCAAACGGCATTTCAAAAGTTTAAAAATATCGATTTGTGTTACTAGTGAATTGAGATCGAAAGTGAATATAATTTTTGAAAATGTTTCTGATCAAATTGAATTCAATCATGCAGATGTTCCAATATTCTCATCAATAATATAGGCGAAGTTCATCCTAAATTCACATTATCTCTTAGTTCATTATTTACGTATGATTTCTTCTGTTCAATCGTCGAATGTAATTTAAGAGGAATGATTTAACAATTGCTTTTTTGAAAAAATAGCAGATTTTCCTCTCGCGGGTTCGCACATTTCTCGTTGAAATGAAAACACTTTACGCAACTTGTTCTCTGTCTTCTTTCTCATGCCCTTTTTTTTACAATTATTCCCTTATTTTTACCTGTTTTCTTGTTTTCTTCTTTCAAACTGTTGGCGTAAATTTCGCTCGGCGATTTCATTTTAAATTATTTGAAATCACGAACAATCGCATATTGGCGAAATGTTTGTTTTACTTTGTTGATAAATCGAAAATCCCTACTCTGACGTAACCCCCTTTCCCACACGCCTCTAGCCTTAGTTGCTGTATATGGCGTTATAAAAAAAAAAATCATTTTTTAATGAAAACAACAACAACAGCAACAAACATCTCAATCAAAGTTTTAGTTGAGCCTACCTGGAATAATTGAGTGTTTTCAAGTAAGTAATTTCCAACTCTTTTTCGCCTATTTTTCTAATTTATCTATAGCAATTGGAGTTTTTCTTCTTCTTACCTGAAACAAAGAAAAATTTTCGAAATTATTTTCAACGATAAAACACATACAAAATAAAGGTATTATACTACATTCAGGAAGATTAAATATAATCGAGGGTCTTCGATTTCTATCTTCTCCTGTGATATCATAAAACTTTTGGAACGATTCTCGAGTTCCACTTTGAGACATTTCGAGCGTTTTTGGCATTGCTAAAGATGAAAAATCAGGTTTTCTTTGATTTCGTAGCCCATCTTATGAATTAAGTTCCACATACAAAAGATGCTTTTCGTAAAGAACTTCTAATAACCAATTTTTCGAAGGAAAAAAAAAATGCAATTAGTATCGGCCATGGAATTTTCGTTCATTTTGAATTTAATATTTTAGTATCCAAAATTTCCCCCAATTTAAAGATGAAAAATGTTTATAAATGACGGACAGATTACAAATTTCCTCCTTTACAATCTGAACACGGGTTCTTTCGTTCCAGGGACACACCTTAAACCAAGGTTACCTAAAACAGGACTAGAGTGGGTCGTTTTATAACTTTGAATTTTTTTCTGAATTCTAAAGTGAAAAACTATTGTACATTGATTTCAAAAACACAAGGGAAAAAATTTCAAATTTTTTTGATCCAGAAGTACCCTCTCCCCTGCTCCTCTCAAAAAACTTGAAGTTTCACATAATTAATTTTTTCATAATAAAACCTTTTTTGCTGGCTTGTGGATTCCACTAAAGAGTAAAAAAGATAGAAGTTTTCTATTTTTTTTTTGGGGGGGGGGGGTGTGCTTTGTTTATATGATTTTTGTATGTGACCAAAGATATTATTTTAAAGAATACTTTGGAATTAAAATAAAATAAAATAAGATTTGATAGATTTTATACAGGAAGCGGTGATTTTCACGTTTTATGGACATAGGATGAACTCACTATTTTCTTTTTTCGAAATTCTAAAATCGTCGTTCAATAACGTCAAATCCAATGGCACGTCGTGGCTAATTCTTTAAAAATAAGAAAAGTTTCGTTTTTTTTTCCACCAACTAAATCGTGTAGCGCACATCTCAGTACTTAACACAAAGCTGGAAGGTAGAGAAAATAAAAAACAAAGAGTATTACTCGCGATTTCCCCAACCAAAACTCCGTACTCGCGAGTAAGCGCGTAGATACGTGAACGTATTTTCGCACAGTGAATAACATTTACCAGACCGCAATGATTATTCCGGCCATTTCCATTGGCTCGGTACCGTTGGCATTATTCCAACACGTTCGTATGGTATAGTACTTTAAACTTACATTTTCAAGCGTGCCCTTCTTTTTGGATAGGAAAGATCTTTTGTAAATTTATGTAAGAAATATCAAGAATCCTTGGCATCAAAACACACTCACTTACTAAGTATTTCTCCGGCGTTCGGGAAAATCTGATACCTGCGGCGGGGCGACGCGACGAGCAGCTACACAAAAACGCATCGCCATATCGGCGTCCGCGTTCAAAGGTAAAAAACCCATCCAGCCGTCGTTAAATAGCGGAGAAAGAGAGACAGAAGGTCGAAAATCAATTTAAGTGCAGGTGACTGGTGCAGGTTTATTTTAGTATATGGAGAATGTTCATTAATCTTTCGGTATTCGTTTAACACCTCGATATCATTCATTTTTTACACCTAAACTCCTCCAAATTCGTGTTACCTTTCAACGCTTCATAAATCACTGAGCCACGTTTAGGTTACCTCCCTACTTTCTAGCGAAATTGCACCGGCCGCGGCCACTTTAACGTGAAAAAAGTTGTCTCCTCTTTTTTTTCCCTTTTTTTTTTTTTTGAAATGTGCCTACCTATTTACATTTACCGACCTACATATATTTCCCATCGTTTCGTCCTCGTTACAGTTTCCATTTACGTTACGTCATTCGAGGAAGGAGACAGGAAAATGGATGGGTTTTGAAATACCGTGGCTGGCGAACTGCATTCGAACTTTCAAAAAATTTGTTCGATGTTGAAAATTTTTAAGCGGCGATTTTATGACTTCTATTTTTTTCCCAAACCGTCTCTTTGATCTCGTCAAATAAAAAGCTTTTAATTAATCGTTCATTTTTTTCCTCTCTTTTTTTCTATTTCAAAAACCTTCGTTTCGTAGCCCTCAGCGTGTATAAATGGTTTTTTCATCAACGAACGAAGCGATTATTGAAATCGCGAATCGACGCAGAATTACAAAGGATTATTTGAAAATTTTTAAATGATACAGAAAAAATAACGCCGATTCGTTATCGTTCGACTAGTGCAAATGCGAGCCAATTTGTATTTCGAATATTTAGGTTGTGTTTCACGCCTATCGACATCAGCTCGGTGTTTTCATCAAATCAAACGTTTCAATGGATTAACGATTATATTTGATTAGAAATTATTGTCGAGTGCCGCAGACTACCAACATGCAATCGAGTAATTCACGATACCTATTTGGAAACGACAAGTAGGTAGATTTTTTTTTTGGTACCTATGTTTTCAAGCGTGGAAAAAAGGTAGAAAGACTCTTGGAGAAAAGTTTGAAGGAGAAATTTTGCAGAGTCGAGCGCCGCCGCCTATTTCATCATCAATTAATTTTTTTTCTTTCAGGTATTCGAAATTCGTTATTATTTCAAAAGGACTCCGCTTTTTAGCCCATTACGAGGAGAAAACTTTAAAGCGTAAGAATTTTCGCAAATTACACGCTCAAGGCATTTCTGTCTTTTAAACGCTTCCCCGAAGATTTCTCGCAGCGCCCAAAGACCGAATGTTTTTAATAGGTCGATGACCTGCGAAAATTTCACCTCGTATTGTGATATTCGTTTGGGCGACGGTGATGTTTGCGAAAGAACCCGAATCTTTTGAAATACCTATATGTACGAGAGTATGAAATGTTGTATTTCGTTTTTTGCTTCGCTTCGCTTCGGCGTTGGCTTTTATTTATTTCTCGCAATGATGAGATTATGATTTTGGTGTGTGAATAGGTTTCTGTTTGAACGATGTACAATTTTTGAGAAACACCCAGAAAAAAAAGTAAAACGGGGAATTTTTTCAATTTGAGTCAGCACATGGAGGGTTCTAAATTTTAATCTCTGAAATCCTAACCGTCAATTTTTCTCAAGGACTGAGAGTCGACTCCGAAGTCGGAGTCAAACTGACTCCAAATTAACTCCGAATCATCAACTGCTCCGGAGTCAGGACGTATTGTGGGAGTCAATTTACAACTCCACTCACGAATTTCAAATTTTCGTATAAATTTCGAATGATTGCCGTAGATATAATAAACAAAAAAGTAATGTTAAAAATAAGAAATGTCGAACAAAGTGTGGTTGGGT
Source organism: Pseudococcus viburni (assembly GCA_033439095.1). NCBI lineage: Eukaryota > Metazoa > Arthropoda > Insecta > Hemiptera > Pseudococcidae > Pseudococcus > Pseudococcus viburni. The sequence goes on along the minus strand of JAVBJF010000577.1, from coordinate 15,668 downwards.
GGTTTATAATCGTGACTTCTGACTCATGGCTTAATATAGGTATGTACCTAAATTCCATTATTATTAACCACGCTTAAAAATCATAAAACTAAAAAATATACCTGAATTCACTAATTTTTCAGTTTTCATAATTGGAAATAGGTACACGAATATCAAAAATATTAATCGCAATACAAGTAGATAATAGAATTTGTAAATTTGTAATGTATAAATGCCAAAAAATTATAATTTTTTTTAAATTGATAGGGAAAAATTTTAATCAAAAAAATGTTTCAATAAAATTTCATATATTGTACAGACATTTTAGGTTTGGACCCCAAAAAAATTAGCAGGAATGGGAAGTTTCGTATATATGCTCAGTAAAGTATGTATTTTAATATTCCCGAACTTCCCTAAAATCGGTGAAGATTTTGACCCCCTTTTGAGGGGTGAGGGGGTTCAAATTTTCGTTTTTCGGCTATAGCTTTCAAAATTACGTATTTACGAAAAAATAATTGAAACAAAAATTGTAGAGAATAAAAAAACAAACAATTTTGTTATTTACAATTTTTTCCTAGGACGTCATGGGAGGGAGCTAGGGTCTTTAGAAAAAAATCAATTTTGAAAGTTTTCCATTACCAGAAAAAATCACCAAAAATCAGGTTAATCAACTTTTAGGAGCGGTTATTTTTCATAGTACATCCTATTACTATGTAGGATAAGAAAATAGTATAACCTACCCCTTATCTCAAGGGGGGGGGGTGGACCCTCCGAAGAAAAAGTCGCATTTTCCCCCAAGCGTAGCTCAGCTGCAGTGCAAAATTCGAAAAATTGGTTCAAACAAACGTTGTAGAGCATTAAAAGACGAACATTTTACTTTTTTTACTTTTTTTCTACGTGGTCTTGGAGGCGAGCTATTGCGAAAAGAAAAAAAGCCTACGAAACTTCCCCTTCCTGCTAATTTTTTTTGGGTTAGGGCCTAATTTTAGCTAAAATGTCTGTACTAATAGTTGTAAAAAATATTTTGAAAGAAATTTCAAAGTTGAAATTTGAAAAATTTTTGGAATTGATAATATTATGAAAAAAATGAAATTGAAAAAAGCAGAAGTTCATGTTCAAAAAATTTTAAAGAAAATTTGAGAAAAAAATTAAAGTTTAGAATTTAGAGGTGAAAACATTTTTTTAACATTCAAAAGTAAGTACATGGAGTCGACTTCAGAAAATTAAGAGTTATAAACCACTTTTTTTGATTAAAACTTGTTTTTAATATATGACTGGAATCAAAACAAGACTCCGGAGTTGCGAGTCAAAATACTCAGGAGTCAAGGTCTGAGATTGACTTCGTAGTCAAACTGAAGTAGGTAGTCAACTTTCCACATTGACTCAGAGAGTCAGATTGGAATCAGGAGTTATTTTTTAGTTCATTCCCAGTCCTTGATATGAGCACAATTGATTAAGACCACTCTCACCCCCTACCCTCCCTTGAATGGGCGGAGCGTCTGAAATAGAGCTTATTGGGCATATCAAATTGCATCTTTTCAGCTTGAAAGGTTTCAAAAATAATAATATAGATTTTGGGATTTTGAAAATTAAAAACTGCGATTTTTTAAAAATATGACCCTATTCGTTGAGAACCCAGAGTTCTCTTCCAAAGGATCCATTAGAAAAATACCTAACAAGGGAGATATCCCAACTCAAAGTAAAATTTTGAGTCCAAACAAAAAAAAATCGAAAGTACATCATAACAGGACCTCGTACCCAAAATTTCAGGTACTGAAGTTCATTTCTCGATTTTTGGCGAATTTTTGAAATTTCAAAATTACCTCATCGTCTTAAAAAATATAAAAATTTGATATAATCAACAAAAAAAGCTGAAATTTGGTATATACCCTATTTTCGACCTCCCGAATCGATTGGAAGCAATTTCGAGACGTTTCGGAGCTACCAAAAAATTTTGGAATTTTCCAGCACATAGAAAACAATTTCTTGCCCAAATTCGAATTTGAACTCAAAGTTAGGAATTTTGGAAAATTGTGTTCCAATTAATCAAATAGGTCACCAATATGGATAACCCGCGATTATAAGTGCTGAAGTGCATATGGGTCATTTTTATAGACTTTTCTCCAGTGCTGGAAAATTCCAAAATTTTCTGGTGGCTTCGAAACGTCTCGAAACCGCTTCCAATCGATTCGAAAGGTCGAAAATAGGGTATCTACAAAGTTTCAACTTTTTACCTCAATGTATGCACATTAGGCGAATTTTTCGATTTTTTCCAGAAAAATTTCTTGTTCAAAAATGCGAATTTGAACTGAAAGTTACGAATTTTGGAAAATTGTGTTTTAATCGCTGAAATAGGTCACCAATATTGGATAATCCGCGATTATAGATGCAGAAGTACGTTTGGGCCATTTTTATGGGCTTTTCTTCAGCGCTGGAAAATTCAAAAATTTTCTGGTGGCTCCGAAACGTCTCGAAACCACTTCCATTCAATTCTGGGGGAGGGGGTCAAAAATAGGGTATATACTAAATTTTAGCTTTCTTTGTTGATTAGATCAAATTTTCATATTTTTTAGGACGATGAGGTAATTTTGAAATTTCAAAAATTCGCAAAAAATTGAGAAATAAACGTCAGCACTTGAAATTTTGGGTACGATGTCCTGTTATGATGTACTTTCGATTTTTTCTTGTTTGGTCTCAAAATTTTACTTCGAGTTGGCATACCTCCCTTGTAAGAAAATCAGTCAATTTTTATGAATTTTCAGAGAACATTGTCCACGTTTTTGTACTTTTTAGTTTCTCCCTCATTTATGTGTAGTGAAAATATTCGCAGATTTCTATCTGAACTGCAACTTTGCCTGAATTTTAGTGATTTTCAGTTCACCAATTCGTGACTGAGAAAGTACCACTTGAAACAATTTCGATTAGTCAATCGCGGTGACATTACGAGAATTTTTATCAAGCTTTATGGCATTTCATCGAACGTATTTCAAACGGGTCTCGACCATTTCTACAAGATTATAACGATTATTAGGATACCGAACCGTGAAAAAAAGCTATGTACACATCACAGTCGAGCTCTTTCAGACGAATAGAAACATAGAAAAATAAATGATGCGAACTTGGAAATCGAGTTTACAAAAAAACGACGCGACGAATGACTCTGTGCAGTAAAAACAGATTTGAAATTCGTATTTATTTCACGGTCATGGAAACAGGATTACATTTACGCTTCGGCGAATCGTAATTACTCGTTTTTCCTCCTCTTTTTTGAAATTCGTTTGGCTGGTTGGTTAATTCGCCGACGAAAAATGAATTCGTCCAAGAAAAATGGTAAATTTATCCATCGGAAATTTTGTCGAATCGACGTTCTACTCTGTACGTATACGAATTCATCATCGTGTAGCGTTTACGAACTCATGCACGAGTACAAATTTATGTTAGCAAAAAAAAAAAAGCATACACAAGACGTTAGGTCGAATGGTGAAACGTTTAAACGTCGATAGGATTCTCGAGATGGTACTTTCTGCATCTCGTAACAAAGATTATACCGACGATACAGAAACGTATACGTATTTTCTCTCGCTCTCTTTTATATTTAACCAGCCACTCAGTCGTACCTTGGAAATCCGCACGTTTTATTGTTTCGTGTCTTTCGAGCGCTAAGATATGACAAATATTTTAGATTATTTCTTAAATTACGTAGTATACAGGGTACATTCGACGAAAAAGTATCGTTGTTTCTGTTCGCTTCGATTTATGCTCGTAGTTATAAAAGATGAGATTCGTTCGAAGATTTTCTCCCCTTTTTCGGTAAAACGAGCAGTAAACAATGACGCACGCCGTATTTTCGTAGAACGTCCGCGTCCGTCGTCCAGACACACGACGCAACAGCGAGAAATATTCGAGAATCTCCATCATTCTAAAGATGACGGCGTGGCGGCGTAAGACGTGCGAGGAGGGTTGTTTCAATAAAACGCCTCGCCGCCGAACGTATTCGTATAAGAGCGAGAAGCTTTTCAGCCAAATGTCTCAATAAATTGCGCGCAATTATCCGCCGGGCATATTATTTATATTTGTCTTGCAGGTCGAACGAAGGCTATAAATTTGGTGGACCGAGTTCGGCGTTCGGCCGGGGCCGGTCGGATTGAAATCGCTGTGTACTTTGGACGTTCTACATTAATCAATTTCGTTTACTTAAATCCTATTAATCAAACCGGTCTAAATGTAATTTCGCTAATTGTGAACGGCACGATTCACCCGCGGCTCCCTGCACCCTCCGACGCGTCTCTCGGTCGTCTCCACTTCGGTCTGTTCGTCTCGGTTAATGGATTTAAATTGAATCTACGTTCGAGAGTTGTTTATAACTCTACGATATAGTATACTTTTACGGCTAGAAAGTGGAAAGGCGTCGAGTTTGACGAACAGCTTTATGTATAAACTTACATTTTCGCGCCGCATCGATTGGTACGAAAATAAATACAAGAGGGGCTAGGAGGTGGAGGAACAGTCGTGAAAATGTTATTTACCCGCCGACGAACGATTTCAATGCGAAAAATACGTAGGTACAGTTTTTTTTACTGTGAAAAGGTGGTGAAAAAATTTTCCATTCCCGATTCACCCCCCCCCCCTCCCTCGATATAAATAGATTTCAATTTTTCTTTTTAAAAAAACATCTGAATTTAAAAATTTATTCAAATGGTGAGAGATTAAGGTGGGAAATTGTTGTAATTGGAACAAAAAATAATTCCATTTTGAAACACATTATTAAAATCATAAACAACCAAAAATCACAGTGGGTTTTTTGAATTTTCCATTTTTTAAGCCAAATTTGAGCACCAGTGGAGAAAATAAGAAGAGTCAGATCTAAAAACCAAGTTAATTATTCGAATTGAATGCTTCAAAAAATATGACAATACAATATGAGTTTTGCCCCCCTCCCTTCCCCCAAAAAAACTGTATACAAGCCACAAACAACTCTCAGGGATACATGTTTTCCACTAAAGATAACTCGGCGTGCAAAAGGAGTAGACAAATGGACAGAAAAGAGCAGAAATTCTCACTGTCTGCTCCTTTGGACTCCCGTTGCGAGTTGAACGACCCTTTTTGGCCCCCCGTTGCGCGTGCATCGCGCATCAGAAGGTTAGAAAGGAACAGAAAGGAGCAGACAATAGTAGAGAGGAGCAGAAATTCTCAGCAGAAAGGAGCAGAATTTGTCTGCTTTATTTGCACGCCGGGAAGATATCTCTGGAAACTGCAGAAGTCTACAAACTGGACTGTGGATTTGGCAGCAGTTACATTGGACAGACTAGTAGACAAATTAAGATCAGAGAACAGGAACACAAAAGCGACGTAAAAACTCCCAAACAGGTAAATCAGTAGTAGCAAAACACATTGAATCTTGCCATAACACTGCGGATTTCTCCAAAGCCAGAGTGGAATGAAAGAAAACAACCACTAGAAAATAGTGTTAAACGATTATTAATCGATTATCAAAATAATCAATTATTCGGTGTAAAAAATAATTGCAGCGCGATTATTTTTTTCAGAATAATAAACCATAGATTACTTAATCGATTATTTAGCAAAAATAATCGCATATTCGATTATTTTATTTTTGTCTAATTTTGACCCAAAAAACAGAAAAATTCTCTAAAAATTTCTAAAATTCAAGTTATGCCCCTCTTCAATTTCAAAAGGCGCTCAAAATTTGTAAGGATTACTAAAGAACGTGAAATTTAAAATAAAAATAGTTCAATTTTTACGTTTTTATTTCTTTTTTTTTTCAGAATTGTAAAAAAAAGGTCAAGGATTTTTGACCAAGAGGAGTTGAGTCATTTTAAGAAATTTTTGAAATTTTTATGGCAGCGCTGACGCTAAAATAAAGGAAAAATCGTTTGAATTTTCCATTGCAATTATAATAGATTAATCGATTATTTTTTCATCGATGGGTTGATTATTTTTCCCATCGATTAATCGATTGTCGATTATTTTCAAATAATCCATTTTGCCCAACACTACTAGGCAAACAGAAAGAGTCTGAAAGACACAAAGAAAAACTACACCCAACATGCTGTGGACTACACCTAAGATGAAAGGACCAATTATTAGAAAAGAGGCTACACTCCTTGGGCAGAGCATATAACCAGATCCAGGACAAGACAAGGTTAGAGACCTACCCTGTTTCGACCATTTTGGTGTAGAGTGGGGAGTAATTTTTTTTACCCATCTAATTTTTTTTCAAAACTTGATTTTTTTATACTTCCTTTTATTTCAAAACAATTGTTTTCCCATCTTATTTTTCCCACATCTAAATTTTTTTCCAATATAAATTTTTTTCAATTTTTATATGTATGTACTTCAATTTTTTCACAACAATTTTATTCTCAATCTAATTTTTTCCACATCCAAATTTTTTTCCAATCTGAATTTTCTTCAAAACTCGGTAGTTTCGTACTTCAATTTTTGCCCATCTAAATTTTTTTCTCATCAATTTTTTTATACTCCAATTTCTTACCCTGAAATGTCCTCAAATTTCTTTTAATCTACTACATTTCCCACAATTCCTACATTTTTGGTGAGCCAGTGCCTGAAATTTATTTCAAAATATAAATTTCATTTCACCTCAAAAATTTTTTCAGCAAAACCAATTCTTTGAATTTTTCAAATTTTACATACCAGAAGCAATTTACAAGTAATAGTACAATAAACCAACTAATAATGGTGCTGTTCATAAAAAGAGGTATAATTAGATCAAAATAATGATGTCTACAAAAAATGGTATGATTAACCGAATAATGAAAGAGAAAATATATATATATATATATTGAGAAAAAACGTTGTGAAAAAAATGAAGTATAAAAATACCGAGTTTTGAAAAAAATTTAGATGTGCAAAAATTAGACGAGGAAAAAAATTGTTGTGAAAAAATTGAAGTATAAAAATACCGAGTTTTGAAAAAAATTTAGATTGGAAAAAAATTTAGATGTGGAAAAAATAATAAGATGGGGGAAAAAATTGTTGTGAAAAAAACGAAGTATAAGAAACCGAGTTTTGAAAAAAATTTAGATGTGAAAAAAATTGTTGTGAAAAAAAGGAAGTATAAAAATACCAAATTTTGAAAAAAATTAGATACCTAGGAAAAAAAATTTTAAAAGACCGAAAAAAATCACGTTGTTGAAGACCACGATGATGTACACAAACGTGCTGATAAGAAATGTTGAAAAAACGTCCAAAAAACTCACCATTCCACACTAAAATGGTCAAAACAGGGGTTGGTACTTAGTAGAATACTTAGAGTAGTAATCCAACCACACTCTGAAGAAGTCAAGTGCAACCTTGACAAAATATTAACAATGCACTTTTATATTCGAATCCGTCTAAAACCAGTTTTTCTTAAATTTACAGACATGATTAGCCTAATTGGTTTTAAAACCTTAATGATATTCTTATGGTATTTATTCCTAAATATCACTTTTTTGGTTTAATTTTCAGATGAAATAACAGAAATCTGCCAAAAAATCAGAAAATCACTATGGAAGATGAAATTTTGATTACGGAGAATTTAGGATTATTCTTTCCAAAAAAAATATCAAGATATCCACCTCAATTGTAATCGAGAAAATTTAATTTTAAAAAATCGTGATTTTTCATTGTGTCTTTACGGTTTGCATTTTGCCCTATGGCATTTTGCATCTTATTCTACCCTAGGAGCAAGATGAAAAAAATCAAAAAATTTGTGGGGTTGAGGTATGTACCAAAAAAAAAAAAGGATTTTTTTAGTGAAATTAAAGGAAAATGTTTGAATTTCAATTCGTTGCAAAAATAAGAAAATTTGGCCAATTTGAATAGATTTGGCAGACCATTTATTCTAGGGTAGAGCATCGTGCCTCATGTTCTCTTATTCACTGAGTTTTTAACAGACTTTTTAAAGAAGCTTCCCTGAACTTTTTCAAAATATTTGAAAATTTAGAGCAAAAAGATTGATTGACTCTGAATATTACTATAGTCATGAGGGATAAAAGATTCCAAAGTTGGGTATCTAGGGAACCGCAAAAGATCACCCCTCCCCCTCGTCATAAGAACTTAGAAAAAATGAATTATGCAATTTTTTAACGTTTCGGGGTTACCGAAGTCTGAAAAAAATGGAGGAACGCACCTCTCCCCACAATACAATTCAATTTTTTTTTAAGAAGTGGGGTACCTAAACATGTTTTTATCGAATTTCATGTTTTCAGAGAAGCTAAACAAGATTTTGATGGTTTTTTTCAGGTTGATCCTCATGGAGGTGTTGGAGATTTTGGACAAGGCCCTATGGAAAAACTAAGTCATATTCGTGTTCAGTACCTCCAAACACATAGAATTTGAAGTAGGTATCTCATATCCCACCTATTGTTTTCATTTGAATTTCGAGTGTAAGAGCCATGTCCCCTTTTCTCCTTTGAAGACACGTGAGTCTGGATATAGAAACCAACCTTAGGGGTCTGAAATTGATTTTTGAATGGAGGTTCCCCCTTGATTTTTATCCTTCTGAAAGGCCCAAAATCAGTGTCAACTCTAAAACCAATTTTTGACCCCTCAAGGGTTGTTCTATATTCAGGCTCACAAATACGTTTATGTACCGTGCTCCATACGCCAAGACGAAGTAAAATATCTTTCGCCTGGAATCGAAAAAAAACTAGACACACTGTGTCAAAAGAGCGGACTTCCTATTATATACAAACTAGAATTGAACTTGTGAAGCTCAACTTTTAATGCACGTATCAACTTCGAATTTTAATTATGTCTTCCTCTATACACATTCTAATTACTACGGAAATTTCAAGTCGATCGATCAACTCTGACTTGAGTTATGGTGTCACAAAAAAGAACGTTAAAACTTCAAAGCTCAGCTTTCCTTACTCAAAATTTAACCTAAAAAATTAGGTCTTCTCCTGCACGATCTACACGTACTGTAAAAATTTCAAAACGATCGGTTCAGTTAAACGAGAGAAATCAAGTCGAAAAAATTGACCTATTACAAGCTTTTGAACTTTAAGCTCATTTTTTTCGAAAACGTGAGATTTTAAGAAAAATTCATGAGAAATAGAGCTTGAAATTCCTAACCATTTTTTTGATCTCCATTTTTCTCTACAATGCACCGTTTCCGAGATATTTTTGAATAACTAAATAAATTTGAGCTTCAAAAGCTCAGCTTTCTATGCACAGATTGCCTTCCAAAAGAACTTTAAAACTTCAAAGCATTGACCAATTCCAAGCTTTTGAACTTTGAAATAATTTTTCTCGAAAACGGCGAGCTTTTAAGAAAAATTCATGAGAATGTAAGTTGTAAAACATAAAATTCCTGATCATCCTTTTGGCCTCAATTTTTCTGTACAATGAACCGTTTAAGAGATATTTCCGAAAAAACTGAATCAACTTTGAACTTCAAAAGCTGAGCTTTCAATGCACGGATCAACTTCAAAATTTAATCCGCTCTTTTTCTACATTCATTCTAATCACTATAAAATTTCAAGTCAATTAGTCAACTCTAACTTGAATCATGGGGCACAAAAACGAACTTGAAAGCTCCAAACCTCAGCTTTCTATGCACTGAATTGAACCAAAAAATAATTAGTTTCTCTCCTGCACAATCTATACCTACTACATATAAAAATTTCAAAACGATCGGTTTAGTTAAACGAGAGAAATTGAGGTGGAAAAATTGACCAATCACAGGCCCTCCAAATTTGAGCTCAATTATCTCAAAAATGGTGAGCTTTTAAGAAAAATTTAAGAAAACCAAAGTTGTAGAGCTTGAAATTTCTGACCATCCTTTTGGCCTCCATTTTTCTCTACGATGCACCATTTTCGAGATATTTTCGAAAAACCGATTGAACTTTGAGCTTCAAAAGCTCGACTTTCAATGTACAGATCGACTTCAAAATTTAATCAGCTCTTCTCCCATGCATGTTCTAACAACTGTAAAAATTTCAAGTCGATTGGTCAACTCTAACGTGAGTTATCGCTTCAGATCTCAAAAATGAGCTTCAATGCTAAAAAGCTCATCTGAGCTTTAAAAGCTCGACTTTCATTGCACGGATCGACTTCAAAATTTAATCAGCTCTTCTCCCATGCACGTTCTAACAACTGTAAAAATTTCAAGTCGATTGGTCAACTCTAACATGAGTTATCGCGTCAGAAAGAAATGTCACAAAAATGAGCTTTAAAGTTGAAAAGCTCAGCTATCTGTCAGCTTTCTATGCACAAGATTTTATCTGCCGACCACTGCCTCAAAGGGGCCATAAAATCAGTCTTTGTGTTGGTCTAAAAATGCCGACCCAGCAGGTGGTATTGCAAGGGTTCAAAGAAAATATTTTATCTGCCGACCCATTGTTGAGAAATATGATTAAATCGCATCAGAAAAGTTGACCAATCACAGGCCTTCCAACTTTGAGCTCAATTTACTCGAAAACGGTGAGCTTTTAAGAAAAATTTATAAGAACCAAAGTTGTAGAGCTTGAAATTCCTGACTATCCTTTTGGCCTCCGTTTTCCTCTACGATGTGCCGTTCGCGAGATATTTTCGAAAAACTGGATAAACTTTGAGCTTCAAAAGCTCGACTTTCAAAGCACGGATCGACTTCAAAATTTAATCAGCTCTTCTCGTGTACACGTTCTAACAACTGTGAAAATTTCAAGTCGATTGGTCAACTCTAACGTGAGTTATCGCGTCAGAAAGAAATGTCCCAAAAATGAGCTTTAAAGTTGAAAAGCTCAGCTTTCTGTGCACAGAATTGCACCAAAAACTAATCAGCTCTTCTCCTGCATGAACTACACCTACTGTAAAAATTTCAACCCGATCTATTCAGTTTAGCGAGAGAAATCGCGTCAGAACCAAAAAGGCTTCAACAAATAAAAAAACCAAAAAACTAGACACACTGTGTCAAAAGAGCGGACTTCCTATTATATACAAACTAGAATTGAACTTGTGAAGCTCAACTTCTAATGCACGTATCAACTTCGAAATTTAATTATCTCTTCCTCTATACACATTCTAATTACTACGGAAATTTCAAGTCGATCGATCAACTCTGACTTGAGTTATGGTGTCACAAAAAAGAACTTTAAAACTTCAAAGCTCAGCTTTCCTTACTCAAAATTTAACCTAAAAAATTAGGTCTTCTCCTGCACGATCTACACGTACTGTAAGAATTTCAAAACGATCGGTTCAGTTAAACCAGAGAAATCAAGTCGGAAAAATTGACCTATTACAAGCTTTTGAACTTTGAGCTCATTTTTCTCGAAAACGTGAGATTTTAAGAAAAATTCATGAGAAATAGAGCTTGAAATTCCTAACCATTTTTTTGACCTCCATTTTTCTCTACAATGCACCGTTTCCGAGATATTTTTGAAGAACTTAATAAATTTGAGCTTTAAAAGCTCAGCTTTCTATGCTAGATCGCCTTCCAAATTCAATCAGATTTTCTCCTAAACACATTATTATCACCATAAAAATTGCAAATTGATCGGTCGATTTTATTTATCTTGTCAGAGGGAGGTTTCAGAAAAATGAGCTTTGGAGTTTCAAAGCTCAGCTTTCTATGCACAGAGTTACACCAAAATATAATCAGTTTTTCTCCTGTACGATGTAAACTTACTGTAAAAATTTCAAAACGATTGGTTAGAAATTGAGTCAGAAATATTGACCAATCACAACCCTTCCAACTTTCTCGAAAATGGTGAGCTTTTAAGAAAAATTCATAAGAATCAAAGTTGTAGAGCTTAAAATTCCTAAACATCCGTTTGGTCACCGTTTTTCTCTACGATGCACCATTTTCGAGATATTTTCGAAAACTAAATAAACTTTGAGCTTTAAAAGCTCGACTTTCATTGCACGGATCGACTTCAAAATTTAATCAGCTTTTCTCCTGTACACGTTCTAACCACTGTAAAAATTTCAAGTCGATTGGTCAACTCTAACTTGAATTATAGGATCACAAAAATGAACTTGAAAGCTCCAAGCTTAGCTTTCTATGCACTGAATTGAACCAAAAAATGATCATTTTCTCTCTTGCACGATCTACACCTACTACAGAAATTTCGAAACGATTGGTTCAGTTACACGAGAGATATTGAGGTGGAAAAATTGACCAATCACAGGCCTTCCAACTTTGAGCTCAAGCCTTATAAGGAATTTTTGATGAAGATTTTATCTGCCGACCACTGCCTCAAAGGGGCCATAAAATCAGTCTTTGTGTTGGTCTAAAAATGCCGACCCAGCAGGTGGTATTGCAAGGGTTCAAAGAAAATATTTTATCTGCCGACCCGACCCATTGTTGAGAAATATGATTAAATCGCATCAGAAAAGTTGACCAATCACAGGCCTTCCAACTTTGAGCTCAATTTTCTCGAAAACGGTGAGCTTTTAAGAAAAATTCATGAGAGCCAAAGTTGTAGAGCTTGAAATTCCTGACTATCCTTTTGGCCTCCGTTTTCCTCTGTGATGTGCCGTTCGCGAGATATTTTCAAAAAACTGGATAAACTTTGAACTCGAAAAGCTCAACTTTCAAAGCACGGATCGACTTCAAAATTCAATCAGCTCTTCTCCCATGCACGTTCTAACAACTGTAAAACTTCCAAGTCGATTGGTCAACTCCAACGTGAGTTATCGCGTCAGAAAGAAATGTCCCAAAATGAGCTTTAAAGTTGAAAAGCTCAGCTTTTCTGTGCACAGAATTGCACCAAAAACTAATCAGCTCTTCTCCTGTATGAACTACACCTACTGTAAAAATTTCAGCCCGATCTATTCAGTGTAGCGAGAGAAATCGCGTCAGAACCAAAAAGGCTTCAACAAATAAATAAATAAAAAAACCCTTATGAACGCAATAGCGGATTCCCGCTAGAAGCGGGAAGTCCGCTAAAAAACCCTTATGAACGCAATAGCGGATTCCCGCTAGAGCGGGAAGTCCGCTAAAAAGTTTAAAATCTGCTGGATCACTGTTAAATGTACGAATAATTGGTATTTAATGAAATTTTTTGGTCCTTGTTTTTAACTCCCTTCGGGAAAAATTCAAAATTCCAAAATTTTTATTAGGCATTTCTTAATCCGATTTTTACTTGATTTTCGTATGTACACATGGCTAGAAATGCTATTTTGGATGCATTTTGAACGTCACAATGCTAAACTTTGGACTTCATTGAATATATTCTTCATTTTGTTCCAAATCATTGTTTAATTAGAAATTCCATTCATAGTTCTGACGAGGGATTGGCTAGGAAAATAACTGGAACGTAAAAGAAAATAGGTTAACATTATCTTTCATAAAAATATTGGTTTCGTTATACAAGTTTATTTTGACAACTATTTTTTCTCCTTCGAGTAATCATATTGATACAAAAATATGCTGTCAATTCTTTAAAACACTTTCAAATTTTATATTCTACATTTGCAACGCCTCAAAGGTACTTGAACGACCTTCACTTTGAGAAAAAATAAAATATTTTGGTCTATGTTGAATTCGTTTCACGGGTTGGTTTTTTTGGCACATTTCATCAAAAACCGCATCTAAAATTGTTTTTTTATTGCAAAACCGTAACTGCGCAAAAATTTCGATGAATTTTTTCAACCAAAATTTTCGAAACGCTTCGGGGGATTAAAAACTGTATTTTTTCTTTTTTCTGGTGTTTAAAATTTTTAATTCGATCAAATTTTTAATGCATAATGTTTTCATGTTACTGGATGCCATTCGAAAAAAATTTTTGAAATAATTTTTTTTCCCCTTTTATTTTGTCTTCGGGAAAATGCCAATTTTTTCAGTTTAGGTCCCCTGCTCCCCTTATATCCGAGAAGCACCTTTAGGGGCAAATTTTTTTGAAAGTTTTTATTAAACTTCGATCGCTTATTAAAACAATTTTTTTAAATTTTAAACCCTTATTCGTTTTTTTTGGAAAAAAAGGGTGAATTGATTCTGGTACGAAACAAAAACTGGAAAGTGCAAACTATACCCCAAAATTTTTAAAATTTCTGCATCCAATGAAAAAAATTTGATCTGGATTGGGATCATTCAGATTTTAAAGATCAACTAATTTTAACGGTCAAAATAATCAAATTTTTTACAAAAATGAAAAAAAAAACCATTCTTTTTAAAAAATATTTAAAAAAAAAGAACTCATTTTTATTTTTTGGGTCTAAATTTTTCAATTTGCTCGTAAAAAAATTTTTAAATTTTGGATTTTTTTGGATCATATTTGTTTTAAGTTTTGTAAAAAATTAAAATTTGGGTGGGAGGGCCCATAAAAAAATTTAAAAAAGTCATGTGAAAAGGTCCCGCTAAGTCAAACTTTTTTCTCACAAATTTTGTTGACACCCTCTTTTTTTGAAAAGTTGCTTTTTTCTCTCAAGTTCCAAGTCCCTAATTGTGAAAAAAACTAGATAAATTTAGAATGTCGGGGGGGAGGGGGGAATTACCCTTTTTTTGGAAATCCTGAAATGGTATTTTCCCGTAAATTTTTTTTCCCTTAGTAAATCGCTCTTGAGATAATTTTAAAATTTGAACTAAAGTTTGAATTTGGCATTTGAAATATTTAAAAAATTTATCACTTTTTCAAAAAAATTATAGAAATAAGGGGTGTTTTTTGGGGGGGAATTTAAAAAAATTACTTCGGATTGGGGAAAACCAGAAAATCCTTTCTTCGTATAATTTTTTTCGCTGCACCACGTTTTTAGAAAAATTTTTTTGAAAAAAATTAAATTTTTCGGGTCATTTAAGTACGAAATTTGGAAAAGCCTATTTCGCACATAAAACTACGTCTTTTGCTTTTTGAGTTTCCTCCCGTCTACACAAAAACTCAACACGACCTGTGCTTTTATCGCCATCTTTTGCTATCCTGGTTCAACACCACACCCCATGACCATTGTTATACGACTTCTTCTCCCTGTTAACCTCTGAGTTCTTTATACAGCTTAATTTGAAAATTTTAAAAGGGGCCGGGGGGTTAAACGGGCTTTTTCTTACAAAAGCAGATTTGGAACAAAAGTCCGAAAATTTTTTTTCATAGGGCCCCTCGTGCCAGTCACTACCTACGTTTTGAAAATTCCAATACACCGTCAAGCATCGATCGTCGTAACGAGCGTACATATTTTCGTAAAATCGCGGAAAATTTTCACGCCAATGGAGAAAAAATTCTTTTGTTTTGGGGCGAGAAAGTATCGCACGATATGAAAATAAAAAATTTGCAAAGAGTAATTTAAACGTCGTTTAGAATCTGACGAAGCTGCGGGGCTTTTTTTTGCCGGTATTGAGATGCATAAAATACTCCCTTCCTATTTTTACTTGATTAAAATTTTCGTAACTCGAGCTCTCGGTCGATCTTTCCGAAATGGAAATTTTTTCTTCATTTGTGATTACCTACGTTGGCCAAAATCCCACACGGATGCTCGCCCCCAAATTCTCGAAAACCGACGAATTTTAGCGAGTTATAATTTTACTCGTTTTTTGTGTCGCCGGTTTCGACGATCATAAAAATATCATGTTTTGCAAAAAGCGATGAAACCTACTAATTAAAAAATGCGATTACTAATAAAAATCACTTCGAATAGACGACATTACCGATTTACATCATTAAGGGTTTTAAAAACGGTGGGCTTGGCGATTTATCGACTATGCACTTAACCCGACCACGAACAGAAAAGGGGCGGGGAAATTTTAAAAG